>JRUC01000836.1:0-11611 GCA_000806385.1 Leptographium procerum | reverse complement strand
ATGCCGGCCAGAGCCTGTATGTCTGAAAGGTGTCTGAAAGGATGAAAAGAGAACACAGGCTGCGCAGTGTCGGATACGGATAGAATGAATCTCGACGTGTTTTGATATGTTATATAGACACAGACTACTCTACGGTTGGGGAAATGTTTCTTTTGGATTTTGGGTATTGGATGGCTACGGTGAATGATGACTAATGGGAGTTTTGGCTTTTGAAGTCGGGTCAAAAAGTACGAGTACTCCATATTTGGCTGGGAGCCGCCACATTTTTTTTCGATAACGATAAGGATAGAGCCGAAGGCCAAAAAAAAATCCAGGATCCCCAAAAAGGGCAATAAAATGTAGAACTACAAACCTCTCCCACCAGTGCCCAGCTGACCCCCCCCAGCCCGCACGTCCTGCTATCGATCCCGGAAAAGATCGTTGACGATTTGAGCGAGTTCCATGGCCAGGCAAGACGCTCTGTTCCAAGCTTGATGAACCGCCTATTCCGGCCGCTGCGAACCCAGTCACACTCTCGCCTAGGCTGCTCTCGGCCACTGCAGCTGCACTCTGCCAGCTCAGCCTTTGTTCCCGTTCCCCCTTTGCGTCCTCTTGTCTGCGAGTTTACGGGGCCGTTATTTACGGGGCCGTTTTTGTCTTCGGCTGCCTTTTCGTGTTCTGCGTCCGGCGCCTCTGCCGATCCTCCTGCTCGCGCCCGGCGAGCAATGAAGAGACAGCGTCCGAGTCGGTCGTCATCCGCACATCAGCAGCCGCATCGGCAATTCCTAGCCGATAGACACGAATCTTCTTCTCCCTCTCGTGGGTCAGGCCCCCGACACTCGTTCCACAGAGCCGTGCTGCCTCCGGGTCTCTTCTCCAGCCGGGTGACAGCCCTGCGCGCGTATCCCTTCAACCGGACCAAAAAGTGTGCAGCCCGCTTCTTTCTCTTTGAGCAGCAGTCGGCTGGCGCGGTAGCAGACAAAAGTCCCAAAACACAGCAGCAGCAGCAGAACCGTCGCCGGCCGCCGGTGCGTCCCGTCGCCTCGATGCTCAACTTTGTGCAGGTGCTCACGGCGCCAACGGCGGACACGCCGGGCACGTGTCTGCTGGTGCACTATGACAACCGGCGATATATCTTTGGCAACGTGGCCGAGGGCACGCAGCGCATGTTTGTGCAGCAGAAGGTGTCGCTCAGCCGGGCCGAGGAGATCTTCCTGACCGGCCCCATCGGCTGGCACACGGCCGGCGGGCTTCTGGGTCTGATCCTGACGGTGGCCGAGGTGGTGTCGGCGTCGCGGGCAGCAGCTGCGGCGGACGACGCGCAAAAGGCTCATCAGAAGGCGAAGCAGGCGCAGCAGGCGGCGGCAAAGAAGGAGAAAAAGAGCGGAAACAAGGCAGCGGCGTCTGCAGCGGCACCTACACCAGCACCAGCACCAGCAGCACCAGCAGCACCAGCAGCACCAGCAGCACCAGCAGCAGAGGTGCGCAGCCTCAGCATCCACGGCGGTATCAATTTGACGCACCTATTGGCGACATCACGGCGGTTTGTGTTCCGAAAGGGAATGCCGATCCGGCCACACGAGATTCGGGAGGATCCGGCTGCTGCTGCTCCGGCTTCGACTTCGACTTCGACTCCGGCCGGTGACGATGCAGTGCGGGAGCCAGACTGGGCCGACGACAATATGATGGTGTGGTACGTGCCCGTGGTCGCTTCCGGGAGCGAGGCTGATCACCCCTCGTCATCGTCGACGTCGACTCTGACACGCAAGCGGAGCCACGATGCCGTCGAAGACGATAGCGAAGACAACAGCAACAACAGGATAGAGGACCGCACGATGGTAGAGTCGGTGGTCAAGCACATGTTCGACTCGGACTGGCAGCTGGACGCGCTGGTGGAGACGACGCTGCACGCGGCCAAGATGCCGGCCAAGCTGTTCGTGCGGGACGCGCAGGGACACCTGCAGGCGTACACGGGTCCTCTTCCTGGAGACGCAGGCGTGGGCGCGGAAGCCGTGCCGGACATCCCGGTGCTGGTGCGGCAGCCGTGGCCGGCAGCGCTGATCCAGGGGCTTCCGCGCACGTCGCCGTCGCGGCAGTCGCTCTGCTATGTGGTGCGCAACCACGCGCGCCGCGGAAAGGTGGACGCAGCAGCGGCTGCGCGGCTGGGCGTGGCCAAGCGCGACATCCGGCTGCTGGTCGACGGCCAGAGCGTCACGGTCGTCTCGGCTGCTGCTGCCGCCGACGGCACCAGCACCAGCACCAGCACCAGCCGCACCATAACTCCGGACATGGTCGTCGGCCCGGCCGTCGAGGGCGCCGCCTTTGCCGTCGTCGAGCTGCCGGACTGCTCCTTTGTCGACGCCTTTGTGGCTCGGCCAGAGTGGAACAAGAATACGTCTTCTAAAAGCGGCCTCTTGGCTCCCGTCAACACCATGTTCTGGATCCTCGGCCCCGGCCTCGCTGCCGACCCGCGCCTGCTGGCGTTCATGCGCCGCTTTCCCGCCGTCCGCCACGTCGTCGCCGCTCCCGACGCCTGTTCCAACCGCATCGCTCTCGGTGCCGCTGCCACCCTGCAGGCCAAGCACCACCGCATCGATCCAGATCGCTTCCCGCTGCCGCAGTTTGACAATGCCGCTCCGACGACGGCAGCGACAGAAAAACCCGAAGAGGGCAGTAGTCTCCCCTACGAGACCGCTCGAGCGGGCTGGGCTGTGCGCCTGGCGCCGCAGGTCGTCGAGGAGGACGCAAAGGTGTTCCCAGACGTCGATTTTGCCGCCGCTCTGCGCGAGATGGACCCGGCAGTGCTGAAGCTGGCCGACGGGGCACGAGCGCAAGCTGCTGTCTCCGCTGCTGCTGCTGCTGCTGCTGCTGCTGCTGCTGCCGATGCTTCTGCTTTGTCGTCATCCCCAGATGATGACGACCTGCCACACCCCGACGCCGAGGTCATCTCGCTGGGCACGGGCTCGGCCATACCGTCAAAGTACCGCAACGTGTCGGCGACGCTGGTGCGCGTGCCCGGCGTCGGCAGCTACCTGTTTGACTGTGGCGAGAACACGCTGGGGTCGATGCGGCGCATGCTAGGCGAGGCCGGCCTGGCCGACGCGCTGCGGGACCTGCGCGGCATCTGGATCAGCCACCTGCACGCCGACCACCACCTGGGCACCGCCAGCGTGGTCCGGGCCTGGATGGAAGCGACGGCCGGGACAGCCGAGAAAACAGGGACGAAAACCCCCCGCCTGCTGGTCGCCTCCCACGTCAACATGCTGCACTGGCTGCGCGAATACGCCGACGTGGAGGATCTCGGCCTCGACCGGCTGCACCTGGTCGAGCTGGACAGCAGCGCGCGCCACCAGCGGGTCTGCCCGCCCGTGATCTTCTCGGCGGCCGAGACGGCCGAGTTTGGCCTGCAGCGGATCGACGCCTGCCGCGTGGAGCACTGCCACGGCGCTCTGGCGACCGTGTTCACGTGGCCGACAATAGGAGAAGACAAAAATGGGCAGCCGTTCCGCGTCGCTTACTCGGGCGACTGCCGGCCGTCTGAAGACTTTGCCTCCATCGGCCGGGGCGCCACGTTGCTCATCCACGAGAGCACCTTTGACGACGAGCTGGCCGGCGAGGCCCTGGCCAAGAAGCACAGCACCATGGGCGAGGCCCTGCGCGTCGCCCGCCGTATGGGCGCCCGCCGCGTCCTGCTCACCCACTTCAGCCAGCGCTACCCCAAGATCCCCGTGTTCGGCGATGACGACGACGACGGCGGCGGTGACGGCCACAACGACTCTGACGGCAACAAACGCGACATGCCCGTCCTCGTCGCCTTTGACCACATGCGCGTGCGCCTGTGCGACTTCCACGCCGCCGCCGCCTTCCTTCCCGCGCTGCAGAAGCTGTACGAGGGCGAGGAGAAGGCGTGAGGGATGACCGGGAACCGGGAGCCGGTATAGATGTGGGAGGAGACGTCCTGTCTTGTTGTCTTGCAGAGGCGTTTTTTTATGTGTGGCCAATCTAGATTAGAAATACTAGTAGAAACTTGAATATCCACTCACAACCACCAAGAAACAGGATGCATAATTGCATCTGAAATTGATATCCAAAATAATGCTAAACCACGCTGAATGCTGAATGCTGAATGCTGAATGCTGAATGCTGAATGCTAAAACGCTGAACAAATGCTCACTTATACATTATGTAATACATCTCGCGCCGGCCCCTACCAAACTTACACAATGGCAGAGCCCTATCCGTCCCCTGGTTTTAGCGCCCCGACGGCCACCTTGTCCTCGTCGTGCACTCGGTCCCAGCTTCCGTTGGCGTCCGGGATGCCGTCTTTGGCTGCTGTCGTTGGCTTGATAGGTCGCGATGTGGCGGCCGGTGCGAGCTGCTGGGTTTGCTTGGTTTGCTTCTGCTGCTGCTGCCATGCGCTCTCTCTCTCCCCCTCTCCCTCTGCCTCTCTTCGCGCTCTCGCCTGCGCTCCCGCCGCTCTTCCCACTCTCGCTCGCGCTCCAGTTCGCGCGCCTCCCGCTGCTGTCGCCGATCTATCACGCAGCTGATCGAGTCGTCCGGCAGCACCGTCGAGGCCGCCACCCCCGAGCCCCCCGACACCCGTACCGGGCCCGAGTGTCGCAGCTGGCTTGGGAGTGGCCTGCTTGATGGCCTGCTTGAAGCCCTGCTTGAAGCCACCGCCGCCGGTGATCTGGCCTCCGCCTTCACCTTTTTCTTCGTCGCTGCCTTTGTCGCCGTCTTCGTCGTCGTCTTTCCCCCCCTCTCCTCCTTCTGCCTCTCGCCCGTGCCAAACGACGCCGTTACGTCTGCCTGCAGCGCAACGTAGGACGCCGGTGTCACCGGCTTCCGCACGCCAGCCGGCAGCTGAAACGTTGTTGACGGCGTCGGCCTGCTAGCATCTCGTGGCGTTGGTGGAGGTTGCACTTTCTGCCGTTGCGGCTGCCGAAGCGAGGTCACGTGTGACACCACGTGACTAATACCATCGCGTCCGACTACCGGCTTGCTGCGCGCCGTGGCCTGCGAGTAGACACTGGATGCTGGTGGTCGTCGTGGTGGCGGCGCCGCGGGGTGTGACCGCGGCGGCGTGGGCAGCTCCATGATGGGAACGGGCGGTGGTGGCACAGTGGAGGCCGCCCGGGCTGCTCGTCGAGCGATGGCCTCTGTGTGGGCTGTGACGGTCACAAACGAGACCTGCTCGTCGTCGTTGTCGTCGTCCACTGGCGCTGGCAGAATCGAGGCCATCTCCGACTTGCTTTCGAGCACGTGACGCCGGTAAGCCTCTTCCCACTGGGCCGGCCCTTGTGCCTCTTCCTGCATTTGCACCTCGGACTGCGGCTTTCCTGCCTGGCTTCTGCTTCTGTCGCAGTTCTTGTAGACACGGCTGACCCGGAGAGGACCCGTGGTTTCGCGCCCGGTCTTCGCCTCCGCTCTGCCAAAGTCGCCCAGCCACGACCACGCGTCCTCACTTCGCGGCAGCAGCGGCAGCGGCAGCCGGTGGCCGTGTTTTGTGGCCATGCGCGCCGGACACTTGCCGCCCTTGCTGTTCCTGCTGGACCCACCACCGCCGCTCTGGTATTTCGAGTGCAGGTAGTGGTGGTGGCGGCCGTGCTGCTTGTGGTCCCGCCGCCGCCGCCGCCGGCACTCACACCGCCGCACCACATAGAGCTCTTTAGCCAGTGCCTGGCTGCGCTGCTTGATCTCCGCCGCGTCTTCTTCGCCAAAGGCCGTGACCCATGACTGCACCACCCGCCACAGATGTGGGTAGTATTTGGGCATGAAGTCGCGGTTGTCCTTCTTGTCGCTCTTGTCGCTCTTGTCGCTCTTGTCGTTCTTGTCGTTCTTGTCGTTCTTGTCGTTCTTGTCGTTCTTGTCGTTCTTGTCACTCTTCTTCTTCTTCTTCTTCTCTTCTTCCTTCTCCCACTGCCGTCGTCGCCCGTGCGCCTCCAGCGCCATCCGGCTCAGCATTGACGCCTGCAGGTCAATCAGCGCCTGGCTCTGAGCTGCCACCGCCGCCAGCACGCAGACCTCGCACGGCAGCTCCAGATACGGCATCCGCTGTCCGCTCTCGATCCTCCGTCGTGCTGCTGTCCCTGATCTAGCTGCATGGCTGCGGCTGCTGCTGCTACTGCTACTACTACTACTGCTCGCGCCCAGCGTCCCTCTCTCCAGGCTCGCAAACGTGCTCCGGTCGCACCAGAGCGCGCAGAGGCCCAGCATCCGGTTGCCCCAGTCGCGTACAGCCTGCGACCGGCACATGGCGTACTCGCACTCGTCGCTGCCGCTGTCACCCCGCCGCGCATGACGCCGCACCGGGTCCGCCCGATCCGCCACCTCGCGCGTCAGGTAATAAAACATCTCCCGCACCAGCGTCGGGTGCAGCTTGCGGTGGGCCGGGCAGAGCACCGTCGGTGCCGCCCGCGGCGGCAGTTTGGCCTCGAGCCGCACCCCTTCCATGGCCGCCTTGGCCGCCAGCGCGTTGCCGCCGCCAGACACCCCCATCGCCACCTTCTTGGCCATCTGCGACGCCTGCACCGCCCAGTTCAGTGGTGCGTTCGGTTGCAGGAGCCCGCTCGGCAGCTGCGCCACCAGCGTCGCCTGGTCCGCCAGCCAGTTGCCAGACGGACGCACCGTCCCCATTCCCATTCCCGTCCCCGTCCGGGCATTGTCCACACGGTCGAGATTGTCTCTCGGCAGTGACAGCATTGCCGCCAGCGCATCTAGATCGCTTCGCGGCGTGTCGTCCACGGAAATACCCATAGCTGTGAGCGTAGTCGTATTATATATGTCTGTGTGTGTGGTCTTGCGTAGTCGTGTGTGGTCGTGTGTGGTCCTGCGTAAGTGTACGTAGTCTATTCTCAGCAAGATATGAAAAAGGATGGCCTTGTTTGCCTACCTGGCCCAATCGCTCCCGAGGCTGCTCGTTGTTTGTAGTGATCAAGAAATCAGTTACAATGAACAAAGGCAGCCGTGCCTGTGCTTCGGCAGATTTGGTCGTTTGTGCGTAGAGTAGTGTAGTAGAGGTAAGTTTGGGTAGCTTTATTAGCCTTGAGAAGGAACAGTTGTTGAAAGCAGAGACTGGTGAGGCGATCAATCACTCGCTCCCTGGTGGCATCATTAAATAGCATTTGAGAGACGCTTAAAACAAGAGCGAGATGATGTTCAGTGCCGAAGAAGCTGTTGTCCCGCAGAGAATAGCTGCGCTGTGGGTGAACAAAGCCTGTTCACTGTCACAAAAGAGCAGAGATGAAGCACAGGGCAGCCGTCATGTTCATGATCATGCTCGTGTTCATGTTCGGACTCCGTATCTGGCAATTTCCGGCTTGCGAGCACGCAAAATCTCTTTGACTGCTTCTCGATGCACTCTATTCGTCTTCATCGTCTCGGTGTTGCTGGTGCTGTTGCTGCCCGGTCCTAAAATTATCCCATGTATTCGACCATCCAAAAACAAAACTCCGTCGCGTTGAGAAAACCACCCGATGAGATCCCATGGCTTGGAACATATTGCACACTTGTTGTTGCCCTCGAACCCAAGAGTCTGTGTTGGTATAAAAGAGGCGGTCACTTCGATCAAAGAAAGCAAACAAGCAAACAAAAAAAACGGAGGCGTGGCACACACATAGTGATATGGCAAGCAGCAAAACAACGCCAGAGAATCAAGCCCCAGATTAGCCTCTTTCGTTTCCCGCCCGTTCGATTTCGATACGCCCCTGCTAAAGCAGTCATGATCGTGTTCTCCGTAATCCCATGCAATCCTATGCCAGTAGTTTTCCACATGTCCACATTTATAATAACAGTTGCTTGCGCCCTTTCACCAAACGCCCAATATGTCAAAGTTGCCCAGCAGAGCGCCGAGTGCCGCGCCCAAAAATTCCTCGTCCTTCTGCTTATCCGACAAGACAGCTGCAGATGCTTCAGATGCTTCAGATGCTCATATGCTCCAGACGCCCCTAGACAGCGTACAACATATCCCGTCAGCTGGCCGCGGCTGCTCGCTCTTGACGGATCTTCGCCGCTACCGTGCCGTCGTCCTGAAGTGCCACCTCCCGAAACCACGGGTGCAGCAGCGCTTCCTTTGCTGTGATGCGTTTGGCAGGGTCGTAGACAAAAATGCGCTTTAGTAGATCCAGGAACTGCTTCAAGAAATTATTGCTGCGTGGAATGATATCCTGCATGGGTTTGTCAGCGAAAAGTTCAACACAAGGATTAGGATTCATTCATCTCCTCCCTGCATGTCCATCAGAGCCACTCACGTTCAGCCTCTTCATGGCCTTGACAAATCTCCGCGATGCCCGCGTCGTGTCTGTGGTTGGGTAATTCAACTTTCCCCTCTTGAAATATCTATTGGCCGGTTAGAACATATACGAGCTTTGGCCGATCTGAAGACGAGCACTAAAAAAGGCAGACACTCACTTCGACGCCGGGTTGCCTCCATGCCGAGTCGACTTTGTCACCTGTTGCACCAGTTGGGTGTCAATGCGGCAGTCGCACACAGCCTCCATCATGGCCAGATGCTCGAGGTTATCGTGTGTCTGAAAAAGCGCATCGCCTGTGAAAAATTCAACGAGAATGCAGCCTATGCTCCATATATCGCAGGGAAACGACCAGCCAAGGCCTAGTATTATTTCGGGAGCGCGGTAGTGGCGGGTAGACACGACAGAAGAGTGATATTCGTCCTGGAACGTGGCAGACCCAAAGTCGATCAGTCGTATCTCCGTGTCGAGAAGAACTTTTCGCTGTGACGCTTGCCGGGCGACAATGGTAGAGGATGATGGGATCTTGCGGTTATATGTAAACGTCTGGTAGTTTGCATCGACGAGAAGAATGTTTTCGGGCTTCAGGTCTGTGTGGATGAGTTGGAGATCGTGTAAGACTGCGTGTCGCCATGCTGTCAGCAAAAAGGCATGCCTGAAAGACGACTGCATGTATGAAGGGCAGGATGCAAGGATGCAAGGATGCAAGGATGCACTACTCACATGCAACGCTGGTGAAGAGTTGGCGTGCGAAGCTTTGTATCTGGCTGTTGGGGAATGGAACAAAAGTGTTGCCCTTAAGAAAGTCAAAGATGCTCTGGCCCAAGAGGTCCATCACAATGCAGATGTGGCCACGGAAGTCGAAGCACTCAAACAAGTGGATGCAGCGGTTCCGGTTTTCGCGGTCGTTGGCTTTGAGCGTCTCGAGAACACGCAGTTCTATCCGGGACGCATCACGGTATTTTTGTACAGAGCGGATGATCTTGATAGCAACCAGCTTCTTGTTCCGACGATCACGAGCCTGGACAACCTTGCCAAATGTGCCTTGGCCGAGCAGTTTGACCAATTGGTCTGAGAAGGTATCCGTTAGTCAATGCGCAGGAAAATCGTGGAAGGCCGTCGTGGCCCCCCTGGTGAGGACGGCACGGCATGGCACAGGAGACACATACAGCGTTCTGTCAAGTCAGCGTCCGGTACGACGATGTAATGGCCGTCCTCATCATCAACCTTGACGTTCTTGTCGTAGCGTGCCTATGCATGTCAGCAAGTGATGGTGTAGACAGTGGGCGGAAGCACCAGATGTAATTGCGCGAAAATCTGAATAGGAATAGTGAAAAGAAATAGTAAAGGTAAAGAGGCAGAGGGAAAAGGGAAAAGGGAAAAAGGTGAAACGAAAAGAGAAAGAGAAAAGGAAAGAAAAGAAAAATATTGAAGACGTACGTCATGGATGACTTTGACATCTACCTCTGGAGCCTTTACCGGCGGAAGAGGCGGTGGACGATAGTGTGTGAATGCGAGACCCATAGCCGTCACGTCTGGGTCTCTCTTCTTAGACTCGTTTGCCGCCTGCTGGCGTGTCGTCCTTCTCTGCTTCTGGCTGGCGGCAGTGACCTCGTAGGCCGCCGGGTAGCCGCGAGTCGACGCAAGCGACGAGGTCGCAGTGTTTGCGGCCGTCGCGGCGGCATTTGCGTACGAGTTTGAGTTTGTCCGCTCGCTAGACGCTGTAGACCCGCTGGGCTGTGCGTAATTGTAGACGGGGTCGTAGCGGCCGCTGGCGACCAGCGTGCTGGTCGTCGACAGCGACTCGTCGAGCCGCCTCCGCTTCTTCGCCGACTGCTGGTCTCCGCTCGTGTTTGCGTTTGTGTTTGTATTTGTGTTTGTGTTTGTGTTCGCGTTCGGCATCTGTGTTTCGCTGTGGTAGGTAGTGGTGCTGGTGCTAGCAGCAGCAGCAGCTGCGCTGCCCCCATTTCGTAGCGCAGGGATGCCGCTGCTGCCATAAGTGCCCTGCTCGTCTCGCTCGGGTGTGTCTTCGATGACGATGACTTCCTGCGGCAGGCCGTTCTTGTAGAACGAGTTCCAGTCAGGTGGCCCTGACCGACGTCTCTTTCGCGAAAGCACCGTGCCATCTGGTGAGTGCGAGGGCGCAGCCATGGTCGATGCGGTAGCGGTAGCGGACTGTGTCGGGTGGTGGCTTTCAGCTAGCGACAGGCTGCCGTGGTGAATGGGCCCTGCTGCGCTGGCATCTCGAGCGGATGTGTAGTGAGACTGCGAGGAGCTGATGGTGCCGTCGTGCTGGCTGCCGTGGCTGGGATAGAGCGCCCGAGAGTGGCCCGACACGGCCACCCCGTTGGTCATTGCTGCTGGCGGAGGGAGATGGACTGCGTTCGGGGTCAGGACCTGGGAATACGGAGCAGGAAGAGTCTGTAGGTATGACGACTGATGTGCGAAGGGGTGGAAGCCGGAATATTGGGGGAGCGTCGCAGTGGCCGTCGTTGGTGTCGGCATTGTGCTGATTTTGCGGCGTGTTGTGGTGAATTGACTCGTCTCGGCGGCAGGACGACGAGGGAGATGGGGAGAGAGCGAGAATTGGGAAAGGCGGCAGAGGGGGGTGGGTTGTGGGGTTTGGTGAGTGTATCGCCCCGGAGATACAGTGGACGCTTAGCGACAAAAGGACGATTGTCTAGCAGGCTAGGCCCCAAAACACATCGGCCTGCAGTTGTCTTGTTTTGCTTCTAGGGGTGTGTTTAGGGGGGGGAGGGAAACCGTGAGAGAAAACGGTTTGTCGTTGGGACGAGCTTGGCCGATCCAAACTGTCAACGGTTTGGAAATAGTGAGTTTGAAATAATCAACCTTCTTTCCACAAGCCAAAGGCCTCTGGAGAGTCAGAACGCGTGCAGAGGCGACGGCTGGCTCTCTGGCCTCTTGAGAGTGTGGGAGGTTTTCAATAGTCGTAGGGAGCAGAAGGGGTAAGTTTTTGGGTGGAATGGTGGGTTTGTCGGCCGGGTGTCGAAATTTGCCGAGCTCCTTTTCTGCTGGCGGGAAAATCGAACAAAGTGTATCGCCAAGAAGAGAAGAGAGCGATGCAAAACGGGAAAGAGCAAACTCCAGGTTTGAGAAGTAGGAAAGAGAGGAGTGAAGCAGCAGGCAAAGGAGAGAAGAGGCCAAGAGAGGAGGAAAGGTAGAGGTGGGAAGGGAAAATGCCCTAGAGGCCGGCCAGTAGTTTGCTGTCGTGGTGTTGCGTGCGTCTCGCCATACAATTTTGCAGGCGGAGAAGGGGGGGCGCGGCTGGCTGGGCTGGGCTGGCTGGCGGGCTGGCTGGCTGGCTTGCTGGGCTCCTGTCTGTCTTCTGGCTGTTTGGTCTGGCTGGCTGGCTGGCTGTCCGG
>JRUC01000834.1:0-11627 GCA_000806385.1 Leptographium procerum | reverse complement strand
ATACAAGGGGATACGCGGGTGGAATGACGAGCAAGAGATCGTTGTAAGACGAAAGAAGATGGGGGGGGGGCTGTTTGCATACGGAGAAGTAAGTACATATTACCTACACTACAGGCAGACACCGCTGCCACGCAAAGCTGTGCATAAATATGGAGAGATGGTCACGCCGCGCCGAATGGACACCTGATCGAACTATTACTATTTTCTGCATGAACTCGGACATAGGACCCTTTGGCTCACGAGAGCATGCAGCGTGTAATATGAGAGCCAGACCTCTGAATGATTTTGGGCTGCCGTTTATGTAGGTAGAGAGAGGACTGGCATCTGGGCCCATATCTTCTCACCCCGGTCTATTAGGTCGCCGCTTCCTTTACTGGCTGCTAGGCTGGGCTGACTAAAGAGACACTATCTCCTCTTTCTTTTGTTGTGTACATATCTCAATCAACACTGCCCAAAGCTCAATGGCCATACGCACGTAACTAATAAATCACCAATCAGCTTTCCGGAGAGCAGACCGGAGTGATCCGTGTGAGCCGCTGTTTCGGAGGGCTACTCGCTGATGTGGCTCGAGATTGGACAGCCGGATGCTTCGTGTGGGCGTCGTGATGAGCAGCTTGAACACTGTGCTGAGGTTCTGGCCGCCAATGATCCTGCCAAAGGTGCCCATGACCATGTCGTAGTCATCGCACCAGTCATCACACTCGAAGAACGTTATACCATCGACGAGACAGAACACCTCGGCTGTGGAAGGTACAGCCTCCAGCATCTGGTGGAATAGCAAGCAGACCTCGTTCAGAGAGAGGTGTTTCCACTGCAGCTCCCCTTTGCCGCATGGGAGACTGATCCGAGCGAAATCCGAGATCCAGCCGTTCTGGACCACGAGGAGGATCAGCTGCACGAGGAGGCTCCGCATCATTCCCTGGGGCCCGCACAGGCCGTCGTCACCGGCTACGTGGCGCCCGCAGAAGAAAAGCAGCGTCACACCGGTCGGCCGGGTCCGCAGCGTGTGAGCAAGCGTGACGCAGACGACCGAGATCGGCGAGACGCGCGACATCTGGCCGCGATCTCCACAGCCCTCGGCTAGGACGACGCCGTGCTCGTGCGCGCCCAACAGCTGCTGGACCTGCTGGCAGCGGATCATGAGCGAGGCTGTGCTGAGTGCAGCGCTGTCCAGCGAACGGCTGTGACGCAGCACGTGGTCCTCGTCGTCATTCAGTTCGAGGTGCGGCACATCCAGAAGCTCCAGAAGCTCGTTCAGCGTGATAGCAGAGGTCGGAGCTTCCGGGGAGACGGAGCCACGGGACTCGCTCACGAGCGTCTCAGACGCGGAGTCGGCACTGATACTTCCGTACTGTTCTGTCGAGTGTCAGCGTGGCAGGACAAATCATGACTATGACTCTAATTATTGGGCTAGCCTCGCCTGCTGAAACTTACTCTGATGTTCCATGAGAAACTGGAAAAGATGGTTCTTGCCAGACACGAGCTCAAAGTTGAGCTGGAGGGACCTTTGCCCAAGCAGAACCTCGTCTACTTTCCTGTGGAGCTCTTCGATCCCTTCTCGGGTACCCTGAGCCATTATGCTGATGTCCCTGGTCATGTCGTGTGTGTCGGCAACGATGCCATCCTTGATGCTCTCCGAATAGACACGCATGGTTTCAGCTTTTTGATACACGGCCCCCAGCAACTCATCCATGTTAAACCCGCAAAAGGGACTCATCGCCTTGCGAACTAATCTCGGAGGCAGGAGTCAATATCCGAAGAAAACCAGAATTAAAACGAGCAAATCGCACTTATGGCACTTACGGAAGGTTCCAGGGTTCAGCGCCTCGATCAGGTTTGGAAGAGTCTGCACAATGATCTTCTGCAGGTCTCTCACATGCTTATTAAGCTGCCTGTTTTCTTCATCTTTGCCCTCGCGGATAAACGCGATTGACCTCTTTTCTGCCATCTGCACAATGTTCGGAATGTTTTCAAAGGCATCGAGAATCTTCTGCCGAACCTGGTTGCGGTGTCGAGCCAACTAAGTGCATCGAAGCCGTCTGTGAGCCGGCGCCCCTGGAAATAACGAGATATGTCCGAATGGAAGGAGACACGTACACAGAATATGACAGCGAGCCCTGCACGAAGGACCCGAGCTATGTCTGGAATAGCATCCAGTGCGGGAATGATAACCTCGGATCTCTTTCCTAATCCACGCCAGAATCTCGGAAATAACCTCCTGCTATGGTCTTCGTTATTTTGTGCGGCAATCTGTGCCTTTTCCAGTTCCATGTGAACATCGTCCCAGGTGCAGTCTTGCACATCGAGGCTGAAGTCAACCAAGCTGGGATCTTTTGCCCTGTGACGTTCGATGGTCTCACGAAGATCACTGGGCGTTATAAGTCAAGATCAGCCTACAAAATAATTCAACCCAAGTATAACCCGGAAGAAGACTGATGTCTTACGCAATCTCTTGTGCCTCGTAGGCCGAGGTCGACCTGTTGAAGTAGCACGGCACTCCGAACGCATCATGGAACTGTGGCCCACGATCCTTGATAAATTGGGTGGCTAGGTCCTCTGCTGGCTGAGTTTCCTCGCCGTGTCCATCCATCATTCACTATCGCGCGTCGGCACGCCGGATTTATTTTGGTATGTGGTTGCAACTTTGTCTTTGTAGCTAGCTTTTCTCGGATCCACGCTGCGTGTTTTGGAATGAGCAGCTTCCCTTGACAGTTAAGTGTCGTCCCGTGGCTCAGCAACTCGAATGCTTCCTTCTCAACAGCCTGAGAAAAAACGCCTTATGTGTCTGCCTGCTTTTCAGACCGAAGTATGTCTGGCTGGTTGCGTTTGCAAAGGCGCAGTCACCCACCATCAACGCCATGCGTCAGGTCAAAGTGGAATGGGGGTGCACAAGAAGGTGCACAAATCCTGGCTTATCATGCTGACAAGGTGGGTGACTCGCCTGGGCTGCGTCACTCGCACCTGCCAATGCCAATGCTGCATTTCTCAGCCTTGCGGAACGCCCGAGCTGCTGGAAATCGCGGCAAACATAAAAACGAAGGGCGATCTTGCTGCCTGGGCGAACTGACATCCCAGACGTGCTCTTCTAGCACACCACGATCGGCACAGGTAAGGCGGTGGCCTTCGATTTTTTTTTGGTAAAGTACTTTATTGGTTCTTCACCCCCGAAAAGGACATTCCTGCAATCTGCTGTAGCGAAATTCCCAAACTACGATCAAGTGGCTCGACTCTTCTGATCAGCCTGGGACTCCTGAAATATGGAGAACGCCGACTTGCAAGAGCGACTCCTAGCTCTCGAGGCTCGACTAGAAGGGTTGGAGAAAAACAACGGCACTGCTTTCAGCCTCGCCGATGTTTCTGGTCAGATCCGTTCGGATGGTCATACTGAAGCGTCAGATGATACCAACACCAATAAGCTCACTCTGGTCACGAATAAAAACACCCTGCCCGAAGTCCGCGAATGCAATTTTATGGAATTCAAGAACCGGTTCACCAAAGGGACTGGAGGACATTATGCAGTCGAAGCCCTAGTTTCTGGCCGCCTGCTCGAACAAGAAATTATTGAAGAGCAGAGGGTTCGTGAAAGACGCACTACGTCCCCGAAAAGCGCATCGCGCGACGGAAAGAAGGGTACGACCCTTCTCAAGGCAGAAAACACACTGAATCTGGACGCATTTCGCAACGCACAGTCCAATGAAAGATGGATCCGCAGTGTACGACTTCAGTCGCCTGCTCTTCTCATGATTCTGTCCAAGATTCAGGGAGAGCCCTGGTCCAATCGGCCACGTTCTTACGAGCGCCCCTTCACTTCCTTGTTCTACTTCCACGACGACCTGAAGAAGGCACTAGCCGACCTTGAGGACCGATGGGCTCAGTATGTCGGCTCTTCCACTGTAACAAGCGTGAGCACGAGGGACCTCACGCAAGACCCCGACCAACCCATTGATGACTGTCCGAAAGCGCTTGAAGTCATGCGCGCCTACATAGAATACGCCGAGACGCGGTTGATGCCAGAGTATACCCAGTTTGTGGACAAAGACTTCTCCAGCAATGCACAGGTCCGCTTCACGGATCTCTGGTACCTTTTCCGCACAGGTGAATTGATCTATCGGCCGATAGAGGGGAGCCTGGTTATGCAGCAAAACTCCCAGACGGGGAAGCGAATCTGGAAAACATACTGTCTTCAGCCCTGCGCAACACAGTACCGCCTCACTCCATCGGATCACCGAGCATACGATAAGGAAGACGAAGAAAGCTTCGCGTTCATCATACACGCTTATTATCTGGAATATACGGGCGAGGAGTTTTGCGTGGCTACAAAAACGTTCACCATACCCCCGTATGACAATGCCATACCCGTTTCTTCCTTGCCTGTCTTCCCCGTCCGTTTCCTTCCAAATTGGCAATCCGTGCTGGAGACTGCCACAGATGTCGGAAACAAGGCATTGCACTATATCGAGACGAAGCATGCGTCACATAAGGGCTGGAGCGTGATACGCAGCCCTGCTGGTGACCCAATGACCGATGCAAGCGGAAAGTCGCTGAACCGTGCCGAGCACATCAACGGCGACATTATGGTGGATTTTGTTGAGGCCTTTCAGGCCTGTCCGTCGTGGAAGCCCGAGCGCCTAGTACTCCGGCCCCAGAAATCCGTACCCAGGATTGTGTCGGACGACTTCCCTATTATGTGGTGGCCCGATGACAACCGAAGTAGACCCCTCGCTGAGATTTCCGAGATCATACCGCTGATCACGGGGGTGCACATCAAGCAGCAGAACGAGTTCCTGTCGAGAGACGCTCTGCTTTCGAAACTAATCGAGAACGACAATCGGGGGAAGCTTTCGACGAGAGAATACTTGCGGGAAGAAGACAAATGCCTTGTCACAGGTCGAGTGTTTGCCTACGTCTTCCAAGAGCGCAAGTTTGTGGGGCTGGAGATCCAGCAGATGTGGCAGTCATCAGGAACACAAGACGCGCTCGACTCGCTCAGGATCAGCCAAAGGACCAAGGATCTGATCCAGAGCTCTGTCAAGGGCCACCTTTTGCAGAAGGCCATGGAGCGAATGGACGGGCAGCAACAGAACCTGGACGTCATACACGGCAAAGGGGGTGGGCTCTTCATCTTGCTGTACGGCATACCCGGCGTGGGCAAGACGGCGACAGCGGAAGCGATAGCGCAGGCGAACGGCAAGCCCCTCTTCAAGATCACCTGTGGCGACCTCGGCTTGACGCCGGACAAGGTCGAGACGTCGCTGAAAGAGATCTTCCGGCTCGCCGGCGTATGGGACTGCATCCTGCTTCTCGACGAGGTAGACACGTTCTTCTCAGCACGATCCAAGGGAGACTCTGCCATGCATAAGAACGCCCTAGTCTCAGGTACGTGCATGTTGATGACCGGAAGGGCATGCTATATATGCAGACAGACACACCGCTGACATGTCCCAAGTCTTCCTGAGCATCATGGATTATTACACTGGAATCCTTTTCTTGACGACAAACCTTGTCGGCTCACTGGACGAGGCGTTCAAGTCACGTATCCACTGCAAGATCAACTATAGCGCACTGACGAAACAGCAGACGCTGGAGATATGGCAAAACAATATCGCGCGGATGCGGCAATTGGACGAGCAGCAAAGCATGGTGGAAGGCAAGAGGCCGCTGGAGATCCCGGAGAGAGAGATACTCCAGTTTGCAGTAGCACAGTTTGACAAGCTAAACTACAAGAAGAATGCGGGAGGGTTGCCTAACAATGGATGGAACGGCCGCCAGATCCGCAACGCCTGCCAGATAGCACGGAGCTTGGCGTATGCAGACGCAGCCAAGGAAGAAGAGAAGATGCGAGGCCGCAGCTCTGCGGAGGGCGTGCCGCTTCCAATTACGGCACCGGCACCGCGGCTGAAAGTGCGCCACTTGCACATGATACACGAAATTTCGGACTCGTTTGACCAGTACATTGTGGCTACGCGATCCGGCATGACGGACAGCCAGGTTGCCCACGAAAACGAAGTACGAGCAGACAACTTTATCGACCCCTGGACAGCCAAGGCGACCACCATTGACGACGACGAAGATTACGGCACCTATTCTGACAGCAAGTACAGCCTTGGCCACGGCCATGCGAGGTCCTACTTTGATGCCCGGCCCCGATCACCTCCTCCTCATCTGAACATGTCCATCGGCCGTGCTCATCGGGGAGATGGCAGCGGCAGTGGCGGCCCGTTCTACATCCAACAGGACAACAGGTCTGCTGTCCAAAATCGACAACCACAAACGCTCGCCACTCCTTCCAACGGACCAACGATCATGTTCCGAGGCGCGTCACCGAGCAGCGACCGCGGTGAGTTTGGAGATCGGCAGCCTAGCCCGATAGAGGCAAGTCCTCGATTCGCTGCAAACACCTTCCACTCGCGCAGCAGGGAATCTATCCCGAGGCGCGGCGACTACAACTATGAGCAGGAGTATAGAGACGGCAGGAATCCGTACGGAAAGCGAGAGAGACATAGTGACGATATGGGCCCGACGGCGTGACTTGAAGGCGAGCGTGGCTCTGTCTACTCGTAGGATGTATCCGGGGCGTTTGCTTTCATCAGCGTTGCCTTCTCTTTCATTTACAGATTCTAATACTTAACTTGACAAATTGAACAAATCTCTTAATGACAACTCGGAGTGGCTTGCAGAGTATATGACATGCAAAGACGTTACCTTCAAGGACCAAATACGAATACCAGGGTAAACTGAAAGCATTTGGTTTCTACGAAATGTCGGGAATGCGCATCGCAAAAAATGAAGACCTATTTTAGACACCCCAGCTGCGCCCTTGTACACACAGGCTGACAATATTTACCGTACCATTCTCACACGTGATTGACATACACCCACACAAATTCTACAATGTGGCGCCAGGTTTCAATGACAAGGCGCTGTGCCAGATAAGTCCAGATGATTTGATTGGTCATAATTGCTCGTCCACGAGTGCAGAGATAAGTTGCTGCAGGCACGAAGTGAGGAAGGCGCCTTCTGGATGGTCCTTCCAAAGTGGGATATACATCCATTTTGACCTGCCTATCTTTCTTGCAATTTCCATTCATCTGGCCTTAGCTGATGCAATTTCTAATAGAATCTTCTATCATAAGAACAGGCTAAGAACAAAGGTCTCTTTCAGACTCTTCGTCATCCTCGTCTATCTCACAGCGCCCTAGAAAGTCTCGAACTTTGCACAGGCCCCACGCGTGTGGATCAGCAAAGGCTAAGCTTTTGGTCCGCATCTCCCAGGCCCGCTTACCCCAGAGCCAAGCATTGTTGGTGCCTTGGCATTTTCAACGACTGTCAAGTGGAGCAGAACCATCGAATGGGCCGTCCAAAAAAAAAGGAAAGCAAGAAAGAGAATAGAGAATCCGAGGACGCTGGCGATATTGTATCAAACACAGATGGTCGGAAACCACGTCACAGATTGATAAAAAAACATGTCAAATGAATTGCAACCATATCTTCTCTTCACCCCTCCAAGCCGAGATAAGGCTAGAGAGAATGCATCCAACATTGACTTCTGCCAAGACGTGCTCAAGACCAATGGCAGTATCAGACAAGCGAGAGCAAGCGGTGACTGTGCTGTGGCGTGTTTTTCCGAAAGCTCTTACTCTTTCTTTGAGCTTTGAGCTTTGAGCTGGGAGTATTGCTGTGTGTGGGTAGTGAGTAGGTTCCATATGGGACGGTTACCGTTTCTTTCTGCTTACAGCGTACGGGTGCCTTGCATTCACGCCCTTTCCGTTATTTCCCAGGCGGTCATCTCCAACAGCTTCGGTCGTACCACCAGGCGATAAGATTATGGGAAGCTATTATACATTCGAGTACGGAAACAAGCACTGGGACCTACGATATGAGTACGCGAGCCGGCACTCGTACCCGTACTCTTGTTGATGGGTTGCATCCCACCACAAAGGAAGCTCAGGCCCTCCTTCACATCCCCCTTCCGCCCTTTTGTCCCACCATCTTGTCTGTCTAATCCCAACGTCATGCTGCTCGGGCTGGACTCGTGGCCTGCTCCTCTCTCCTACTATGGCACTACTCGTACTTGCTGTTCGAACTGTCCAAGGAGACTAGACTCGACCGGGAGGGGTTCGTTTTGTCGCTTACCCCGGAGCCATATCCTGTGACCATCAACTCCTCTTCCCATTCCGCACTACGAGTACGAGTACAGCTTAGACAGATGGTGCTCGAGAAATTAGGACAAACTCATCGCCAAAGGCTAGCTCTCCCCATCCTGCCTCCACGTCTTCTACCAACGGTCCAATGGCTCATCGTGAACTGATCCCTGTCCGTATCTTTGGCCACACACCCATTCCGCACCCCCCCGCACTGCTGGTATACTCGTACATGGCCAGCGTATAAGGGCGGCCATGTCCGCCCTTTTTGGGCCCCCCTCCGGTCTCGCCATTTACTATCCGCTTCCACTTCTTCTTCTTCTTCTTCATCTTCTTCTTCCTCCTCCTCCTCCTCCTCTCCTCTCCTCCTGTCTTGCTCCCCGCCCAGGACACTCTTAAAACAAATTATCCAGTCCATTGTGGTCTGCGACCACAGTCTCAGTCAGACCATGTCCAATAGCTCCGATCCTATCTGGTGGACACCCTCCTCGCCTATAGGCAGCGGTAGGTTTCCTCCCATTTGTTGAATGGCACTCGATTCTTAGCTACCTTTCTGACATCTCCTCCCGTGCTGCCCAGGTGACAATGCGTGGCAGCTCACAGCAGCGTCGCTCGTCGGCCTGCAGTCTGTGCCCGGGCTCGTGGTGCTGTACGCTGGCATTGTGAAGAAGAAATGGGCCATAAACAGCGCCTTTATGGCGTTTTACGCCTTTGCCGCCGTGCTCATCTGCTGGGTCCTCTGGGCCTACGAAGCCTCCTTTGGCGAATACATGCTGCCGTTTGTCGGCAAGCCCAACAACGTTCTAGGCATCGACCGCATGCTTGTGCAGTCAAACCTGCCGTCGCTCGGCCTGAGCCAGGAGATGCCACTGGCCACCATGGTGTACTTTCAGTTTGTCTTTGCCGCCATCACGATCGTCATCATGGCCGGCGCCTTCCTCGGCCGCATGAACTTTTATGCCTGGATGATCTTCGTACCGCTGTGGCTGACGCTGTCATACACCGTGGGTGCGTATTCTGTCTGGGGCGGTGGCTTTCTGACCAAGCTCGGCGTGCTCGATTATTCAGGGGGCTATGTCATCCACATGTCTTCTGGTACTGCCGGCTTCATTGGCTCGTACTGGATCGGCCCGCGTCTGGCCAAGGACCGCGAGGACGCCCGGCCCAATAATGTCCTGACCGTGTTGATCGGCGCCGGCATCCTCTGGATCGGATGGAACGGCTTCAACGGAGGCGACCCATACGCCGCAAACGCCGACGCTGGCGTCGCCGTGCTCAACACCAATCTCTGCACGGCCGTGTCGCTGCTGGTCTGGACCTTTTGCGACATTCTCTATTTCAAGAAGCCGTCGGTGATCGGGGCCGTGCAGGGCATGATCACGGGCCTGGTCGCCATCACGCCGGCTGCCGGCTTTGTCGCCGGCTGGGGTGCCATCCTTCTCGGTGTCGGCTCTGGCTCGATCCCGTGGTTCACCATGAACATTGTGGCCAAGCGCTTCCCGGCCTTTGAGCGCACTTTTGACGACACACTGGGCGTCACGCACACGCACCTGATTGCCGGCTTCATCGGCGGCTTCGGAACCGGCCTGTGGGCCACTGTTGACGGCTGCGCCGCCTTCGGGGTCACCAATCCAGGCGGCGCCATCGCCGGCAACGGCATCCAGATGGGCTACCAGATGGCTGGCGCCATGTTCATCATCGGCTGGAACCTCGTGTGGACGTCGCTCATTCTGCTGTTTATCAAGTACGTCCTGCGAATCCCGCTGCGTATGAGCGAAGAGGAGCTGTTTCTGGGCGACGACGCCGTCCATGGCGAGTCCGCATACGTCTTTGGGCCTTGTGATGCCCACGACATTGAGATGGCCGCCGGCGGCTACATCCAGGGCGAGATGGTTCGCGGCGGCTCTGGCAACGGCGGTAACGATGACGGCGATGCAGAGCTGGCCATCGGCGGATCGACCGTGGAGCCCAAGGACAAAAACGGCGAGTCGAGCGCGGCGGTGTGCTGAGGGCAAATGCCTGGTGGAAGTGCATCGGGGTTTACTTTGCTATAATTGAGGACTTTGTTTTTATTTTATTTTAACTGCGAGCACTAAGGACGAGAGGCCATTATGGGAGCAGTTGAGCTCTTTGGAGGTGCTACGCCTGTAAATACATATAATACCCAAACTAAATACCCAAACATCAACCAATCAGCCACAAGCCAATATATTCTAATAACTTATATCCCAATCAAGCAGAAGGCTGATCTGACGGTAGATCCTTGGCCCTGAGTGGCGTCTCGATGAGTCGAGCGGGCCGTCCCATTGAATTTACGTAAACTTACGTAAAGGATCCCCGGTGCCGGGAGCCAACACAATAGAAAGAAAGCCGCTCTGTCGTTTGTAGAGATCTCATACTCAATAGGAGTCGTGCTTTCGTCCGGTCTCAAAAAGATTGGAAGCGCACTCGCCTCCGCCCTGTATTGGAGTGTTGGTGAGCATCATCGGTGCTAGGCACAGCTGTCCCCTCGCGTGTCCGACCTGCCGGCGACCACCACCAATCCTCCACGATGAGCCTCGGCGGCGACTGTGCTGGGACGTCTCTGCTAGCTCTGCGGCCACTGCTATTCTGAAATCTGATACCACCGGCACTGTCATCATAACGCCGCATCAGGCCGTGACCGGGAATGAAGCATCGCTGTGAGAAGGTCGGCGAGACTTCTACATCAGCCAAAGATGGTGGAGGTATTCTGTCCGGTCCTAGCACTGGCCCACGCAAAAAGAAAGGTCTAGGAGACAGGAACGATTGACGAGAGCCGAAGGGTGAAAAAGGTTGTTGCAAATAGGGTGCATCCGAGCTTTGATCTAAGCGTGTAAGCGGGGGAGTAGAGCTGCTGCCTTCCATCGAGGGGTCATCTCCAAGACGTGTCTGCATCTTTTCTCTGTGCCTGAGCGAAGCGCTGAACTCTGCGTTTGTCTGCAGCCGCCTCGGATTTGGTCCGGGTCCGAGAGCCTGATAGTGAAGGGGTTAGCGATGTGGCACACCAGACAAAGATTAAATAAAAATAGAAGGCTGTTCTGTCCTGCTCGCCATACCTCTTCTTCGGCCTCGGCCTGCAGATTCCGCGTTGGGTGCTGCGGCCAGCTGATGTTCTCGGCACAGCAGGAGACACAGAAGCGGACGTGGTCGTGCGGCAGCTGCTGGCCCGTGTCGGTCTGGGCGCGCAGCTCGGCCGGCTTGGTGGCTTTCTTGAAGAAATTGAGACCGCACCCGAGCACGCGCAGGCGGGTGTCGACCTCAAAGTCAAAGTGGAGGAGCGGCTGCACATCCTCGATATGGCGCACGCCGTCGACCGCAGCCACAGGCACTTCGCGCATCACGGTGATGGGGCAGCGAAAGCTGCTGTAGATCTCGGGCGTCCACAGGCGCAGCGATGCCTCCGTCTGCCAGAACCAGTGGGCGGCGCGGTCGTGATAGCTGTGACGGCGGCGGTGGGGTGGGAAC
>JRUC01000833.1:0-11670 GCA_000806385.1 Leptographium procerum | reverse complement strand
GGGGGGGGGGTGGGCTCTTCTCAACCTGGGACAACAACAAAAAACCTACGTCCTTGATCTCCTCCACGGCAAAGTATGCGTCGGTCGGCACGCCCGACTCCTTGGGCTGCACATCAATAATGACCAGCAGCGGATGCGGCGTGTACCGCTTGAACAGTTCGTTGATCTCCAGGTCCGACGCCCTCAGCTTTGGGCCAGAGTGGTACCACCCTATCAGCTTTTCGCGCGCATTGATCTTCTTGAACATGTCGTTCATCGACTCGATGTAGTTGTGGTCCAGGTACCACACCGACGGGTCCCGCTCGTCCTCCTCAAATGGCACTGTCTCTCTTGTCAGCTCTTCAACCTCGTCTTGCAAAGCGGCCTCCCCGGTCAAGGCTGTTCGTCCTCACCTGCAAAGCTGTTCGATACCCGCACAATCTTGCCATCGTTCTGTCCTAGTAGCACGCCCACCACCCGCTTGTTTCGTGTCTTGGTCGCCGCACTGCGGTTGAAGTGGTCCACCGCCGAGAGCAGCACCAGCGGCGCAACAGTGACGTTCCGCGTCACAATCGACAACGTTTCGGCGGTTGTCGTCGGCATGGCTGCGACGGGAGGGGAATGCGTCTGTCAGGATGCCGGAAAAAGTCTGTCGTAAGCTCGATCGCAAGCTGCGCTTTCGGAAGCGTGTCGTAGGTACTTGGGAAAAGAGCCAGAGAAAAATGCTGATGTGGTCGAGGCGATGATCTGTGAATATGGTTGTAGACCAGAGGGGAAACCGAACGTTCCTTCCTAACCAAAAGGCGTCGTACTGCTGAGGCTGCCTTTTCTGGCGCCCTTGGAGGTGAGTTCCTATCTGGAACTAGCTCCAACCGCCACGAGCGCCACACCAAGCCTACCTAGCCTGGGTGTCACATGAATATTCACGTGATAGGTGCGCCGACCGAAGGTTATCGCGACATGCCGTACGCAAGTATATCCGAATGCAACGGTCTCCAATCTGCTGTGGATCGCTTTTCTGGCCTGCCCCTTCGCAGATGGGTACGACTGCGTGCACGAGACAGGTATGTCTTGTATGGGATGTAGAATAATAACGTCTCCAAGCGAAAACCGGCCGGCTTGCATAAGCCTTGCTCCGCAGCTGCTTTTTATCTCCAGCTTTTGTCCCATTCACCCGTATGGCTGGAAGGAAACAACGAGCGAGCGAGAAGACCTAGCTGGCTACGAATACATGTCAGACACGAGACACCGCCGCCCACGACAGAGCACGAAGAAGCGAGCTAGTATGTATACTCCACGTAGCAGTGCCTCGGCGTGGAGGAGACGTGCTAGGTAGCATACGCAACATCTCCCCTCTGGAAGAGCTCGGATGACTGGAGCACGCGAATTAGCCGCGGGTGGGACTTTGTACCGTAATGTATTACCCTACTCTGCAATTGGCTGGCAGTACCCTAGAGCTGTGGCGTGGTACCTCGAGCTTCCCCACTGCTTCTGCATTGGGGCTTTATGTTGCGGAGGACCGCTGCCCCCTGTCCGTAGCGGAGCTGCTACAGCGGTCTTCGTCCGCCACTGCGCTAAAAGCTGTCTTTTCTCTCGCCCCGAAATCGCATTTTTCGCGGTTTTTTCCCCCGTCCTGCTATCCGTCACTCACTACTGCTGCTTGCTGCTATTCTTACTTCTTGACTATTTTTTTTTGTTGCCATCTTATATCTCTACCCTACCCCGTCCTCCTAACGGTTCCTGTTCTTCCCGGTCTCTGCTCCTATTTCTCTTCTCTCTCCTCTGCTCTCCTCTCCTCCTCTTCATCCCCGCCATTATTTTATTTGGATTTCCGACAAGATGGGTGCAATTGAGGAACAAGTGCAGCGCCTGCACGATGTCGTGGCTAGCCTCGAGGACCGCATCAAGGGCCTTGAGCAGCGCAAGTTTGGCGCCGTGACGGCGGCGCCCAAGGAGGACATTCGCATGATCCTCATCGGCCCTCCCGGTGCCGGTATGTAGCTACGAAACCCGGCCGCGATCGGATGCGAGCTGACTAGGAATGCGACAATAGGCAAGGGCACTCAGGCACCCAAGATCAAGGAGAAGTTTGGCTGCTGCCACCTGGTGCGTTTTCCCGCAACATCAATTCGTGCTGGCTGCACCGTGAATGCAGGTCTACGACGTCTTGTGCTAACCATTGGTATCTTGCTTAGGCCACCGGTGACATGCTCCGCTCTCAGGTCGCGAAGAAGACTCCGCTCGGCCGGGAAGCCAAGAAGATCATGGACCAGGGCGGCCTCGTCAGCGACGACATCGTCATTGGCATGATCAAGGAGGAGCTGAACTCGAACCCGGATTGCAAGGGCGGGTGAGTTTCCCCCACGCTGCCCCCTTGCTTCCTTTTTTCCTTTGCCCTTTGCCCTGTACCCTATGATTTTTTCTTTGCCCTTTGTCTTAGTCCTATACTTGGTGCTGGCCTTGTCTGACAGCTGCAGCTTCATCCTGGACGGCTTTCCGCGCACCGTCCCCCAGGCCGAGGGCCTTGACAGCATGCTTAAGGAGCGCGACCAGACGCTGCAGCACGCCGTCGAGCTGAAGATCGACGACTCCCTGCTGGTCGCGCGCATCACCGGCCGCCTCGTCCACCCCGCGTCCGGCCGCAGCTACCACAAGCTGTTCAACCCGCCCAAGCAGGAGATGACCGACGACGTCACTGGCGAGCCGCTCGTCCAGCGTTCTGACGACAACGCCGAGGCCCTCAAGAAGCGCCTAGCTACCTACCACGCCCAGACGACCCCAGTCGTCGAGTACTACCGCAAGACGGGCATCTGGAGCGCCATCGATGCCTCGCAGAAGCCAGGCCAGGTCTGGAACGCCCTGCTCAAGATTTTTGACGGCGACGCCAAGAAGGCCAGCGCTTCCGGTAGCGGCATCCTCAGCAAGCTGAGCGCCAGCAGCTAGATTGGCTACGAGCCACCATACATATATTAGAAAGGAAGGGGAAGCGACATGTGCTGTTGCCTGTTCGCTCCCCAACCCGAGAAAGATGAGAAAGATGAGAAAGATGAAGAAAGATGAAGAAATGGGGGGACGAACGCCTTTTGCCAGACTCACAGGATTGAGGGGCAGTCTATGCTCTTTTTGGCTTTGTTTAGGGGGTCTATCTCGGCAGAAGAGGTACTGAACCCTAGTGCGGTACAAAACATGATAATTTGAGAGATGAAAAAAGGACGGATGCGGGAATCGTTTGTCAGAGCCCTTTTTGGACAGGCGGGAAAAGGGAAAGGATTTTGCGAAAGGCCTTGCTCCTTTTTTGTATCGCCTTCTATAATGAGCGGTCTCAAAACAGAGCGGTGGGAGGGAATGAAAACCGGAAGTGGGAGAGGGAGCTTTTGCTCTCTCAGTCTCCCAATGTATGATGTAAATAGAGGCACTGAATACAGCCAGCCATCTTTTCTAAACCGTCGGCAGCTGCGACCGGGAGAACGTAAATGATGCTTCATCGCACCTGCGCTATTTGTTCGCTTTGCACATGTAAGCCCGTTTTATTCTTTGTTCTGATGCTCCTGTATTTCTCCTCTTCTTTCCTCTGCTTCTTCTGCTTCTTCTGCTGCTGTCGAATAGCCTCCCACTTCAGCCAGCCGCCAGTCGCGCAACCCGTTCCACCCAACCTGCATGAACAACTCTGGCGAATGAGAATGAGCTTCCCCGATTCCATCCTGCATCCTCCTCCCCTACTACTGGTTTCAGGAATGATGTCCCTCATTTGGCTTATCAGCCAAATGAAAATCGTGCTGATGAATATAGCTGGGTAGAACTCTGGCATCAGCACACGGCTTCTATCAACGACAACTCTCACTGCTCTGAACTTTTTTCCGTGTGCCGGCTATTTTGCGTCCAATCTTACAGTTATATTTTTCCCCCCCCTTGTTTTTTATGCAAGCCAATACGCTTCTTTCGGCGTCCAGTTGTCTGTGCAGTGGATCTGCATATCGTCTTATAAACGACTGCACTTAGATATACTTTTCCGAATCTCTTTCGAATCCTTTTATCGCTGCCGATCATGTCGTCCGTGCCAGTTTCGCCCCCGTCGGCACCAATGTCTCTTGTCGCCCCGATCATCGCCCTACCTTCCATGGCCCCGGCCTCCATCAGCACGGTAACGGCCTCCGGCAGCAGTGCCTCCGGCAGCAGCAAGACGGCCACTACTGTTTCGACTGCAACACTCACAACTGGCTTATCTACTGTGCCGACGTCGTCTACGGCGGCGTCGTCATCGCAGCAGCAGCAGCAGCCTCCGCCCACCGCGTCCACCAGTTCGTCTGTGTCGGCCCAGCGCAGAGCTGCCGTCGTTCCTAGCTCATCTGCTTCTGGCCGTCGCCTCCAGCCGAATCTTCCCTCTGTCAGCGCCCAACGCGACATTGCTGAGGCACGCCAGGCCATCGACGCCAGCATTGCCAATCTTCTCGACACTCAGCTGCAGGATCGTGCCACCCTCATGCATGAGAACATGCGCGCTATTGCCAACCAGCAGCGTGACCTAGGCCGTGCCGTAGCCGGCCTGCGCAAGGCTAACGACGGCTTGACAAAGCTGGTGCACGAATTTACCGGCTCCTACAAGGAGATGGGCCATGTGCAGAACTGGGCCGAGATCCAGTACCAGAACATCTCGGTGCTGGAGGAGACAATGCGCTTGGTCCGGGGGCGGCGGGCACGGGAGGAACAGAGAGAGGAGCGGCGCAGACTGCGAGAGGAGCGTCGGCAGCAGAGGTTGGAGAATGCTGATAAATGGGCAGCTGGCGAAATGCGTGCGGGAGAACACGATGGTGGTCAGTGCGACGATGATGATGACGCTGACAGCTGGAGCTCTAGCGCAAGCTACAGTGGTAGTTACAGCGGCAGCTATACCGGGAGCAGCCGCAGTCACAGTCAGTCGAGGAGCGCAGCCGGCGAGGGGGAAGCTATTGCCGAGGAAGTTGCTGTAGCTGCCACTTCCACGGCGACTGGCACAGAAAGCAGTGATGCAATAGTCGAGGCCGACACACTCGAAGCCGAATTTGACCGTCAATTGGGCGAGAAAGGAAAAGCAGCAGAGTGCGTCATTGTTGTTGGACAGATAAAGACAATGGGTCAGGAGGTAGCTCACTTCACCATCGATGCTGGGTCTTCTGCTTCTGCTGATACTGTAGGGAGAGAGACCAGCAAGACAAATGGACTAGGAGACACAAGCGCCAAAATCATGGGGAAAGGGAAGGGAAATGATTCGGAGCTTATCACTGGGGAAGAACTGAACAAACAGCTCACACTGGATCCTGCTACTGTGACAGACACAACATATGACACGGATAATGGCAGAGAGTCGGGTGAGAGTGACGGTGCTGGGAAAGAGACGCGGGCGAAAGACGCACCGGCTGATCAAGCTAAGCACGATGAGGCCGTTCTAGCGGAAGAGCAGAAGAGGCCGTTGGAAATGTCGCAGGAGTGCCAAACCAAAGGAAAGATAAGAGACGTGAATGTGTTCCCAGCAGAGATGGCGGCAGAGGTGCCCGGGACAGACAGCATCAAGACTGAAAGTGAAAAGACTGAGAAGGTGGACAAGGAGAGCATTGAAGCCGTCATGTCGCATGACAACAGGACTGAGGACGCAAAGAGTCCGAATAGGACCACAGAAAACGTTATCTCAGCAGAGACGAACGCAACTGCGATGGCAGACATGAAGTTGGAAGACGTTAAGAGGGAACTGCTGATGAATCTGCCGGACGCACCGACCGCAGAGTTTATTGAAGACACAATGTCCGACAAGGCGGTAGAGATGGAATTACCGCAGCTGGGCTGAGACAAATGGCGAGATGGAAATTTCACAAGGACGAGGCTCAACGGAACTCACAACCTTTTCTGTTTCCAACGGACGCACAACGTACAAAGCGTTGGAGAAAAGGTACTGCCTAACAGTTTGGTTATTATTATCATGTTTGTTTTCATCTATGATCATGCTTGCAATCTCGCCCTGTATACCTTGAATTTTCACAGCCCACAATCCAATTGTTTTTGCACGCAACCATTTGACTATCCGTGCCCAAAATCAGACCTTGTCCCTGATTAATCGTACACCGTATTTTGGGGGGGCGCTGAAGTGTCGCCTTTTGTCTATTGCGGTCTGGTCACGTACAGCCATAACGCACGACCGAATCAGATCAGCCCCGGAAGCATAGTGTAACGCTTTTTCTTGTACTTGTCGGGGAAAAGCCGCCGGAGCGCCCGCTCCTTGCCACGCGACCAGCTGCGCATGTAGCTGATGCCCACTAGAATGAAGAGAACAACGGTCATGTCACGCGAGATGATAATAACGCCAACCCAAGCCAAAACCTCAAACATGTAGTTTGGCGACGTCACCAGGCTAGAGCCGATGCAGTTAGGAATGCCCTTCTCAGTGCTGCCGGGCTTGCGCAGGTGTGCCAGGTGGTAGTGGACGCGGAAGTTGCAGAGCTCGCTGAAAACAAAGAGCGCGACACCGGCATAATCAAGCGGGGTGCTGCCGAATCCCGAACGCGCCGGCGACGCGATGGGGCTGCCCAGCGGGAAAGAGACGCGCATGGGCGACACTGGTGCATACAGCGAGACGGAGCAGGCCAGGCCCGCTATCAGCCAGTAGAAGGCGGAGTTGCGGAAGATGTTGAAGGCAGGCATGGTGTTTGCGGCGAAGCGGTGCAGGAAGATGGTCTCGAGCTCGCGCTTGAGAAAGTGCAGCGCAAAGAGGACAAAGGTGACCGTCTGGACGTCGGTGACGCCGCCCGTGCTGTCCACCTTGACGCCGGCAGTCCACGACGCCGGCAGGAAGGGGATGGACGGGTGGAGAAGGTAGAAGAGTATGTGGATAAAGAGAGGGCCGGCATATTCCACAACAAAGACGGTGCGCCATGCAATCTGGGGACCTGCAGCATGGGGGAAGAAAGAAAACAAGACATGCAGTGTCAGCGGGTAAGAAACAATGCGGAACCGAAAACAATCGGTAACAGGTCCCAGGGGAGTGGGAACACAAGTTAACCTCCCCCCCCCAAAAAAAACGATGATGAAACTTACCGAGATCTTGTACCAGCACCTCGCTGGATGCCACAATGTTCTCCTGCTGGCCAAGGATAGCTCGACGATCGCGGAGGATCTTGCGCGTCTTTGGGTCGAAGATGCCGATGCGGTTGAAGTCCGAGACTCCCGCCTGCTTCGACAGGGCGGTCTGTAGCTGCTCAATGGTGCCGTCGGCAGCAATATCGACAGACGCGGGAAGCTTCTTGATAGCACCCGACTTGCCGCGATTAGCCACCTTGAGATGGAGTTCTTTGGATCCGGCCATGCTGGGCAGATGCGGCACGAAATGCTGCACGGAAGTAGGGAGGAGATGTAATGATGCTGAAGGCAGCTGGGAGGGTCATGGGGAGAAGAGAAAGAGAAGGAGGAGGGGAGGTGGGAGATATAAGCACTGAAGAAACTATGGGAACTTTTGAACATTGTTGGGAAGTGAACGGGTCCTTTTTGAAACGTCCTAGGTTCTGATTGGCTGAAGCACGACGTACCTTCCAGGCTAGCGTGGCAACCGACCCATGCACCAACGGTACCTCCGTTTTGTCCGTACATGCTGCAGCTAGCAAAGTACCTCGTCTTACAAGTCCCAAAACGGCTACAAGTCAACATCGTCTTCAGGGGAAGGCTGGATGCATCGAACTGGCTGATATACATCTTTGAATATCAACTTGATAGATATCTTAGTCTGAATATAAACACTGCATCCAGCCCTGAAGCGAAGCAGTTGCCATCTGACTTGCTCTTGCCCTTTTGAACTTGTGAACTTTCGAAGCAGTAGTGATTCATCACTGCCCTTTCTGAACATGCTCTCACTTTGCCCAGACGGTCAGTCAAGCAAACAAACAAACGGGGGAGGTCACCTGCCTTCGGACCGACGGCCCTCTCTATAAGTTCACGTATTCTATTCCTTTGGACCTTCTCCCCTCCTCCCTCTCACCAACAAAAAAAAAACTGCAAGTATCAAAAGCAGACTTCCCTCCAAAAAAAATAAAAAATAAACAAGCATCAACAAAGCAGACAAGTTCATCAAAACAACAATGACTCGAGTGAGTAAAGCCCTTGATAGCTTCTGAGGCTTCAGTCTGAAGCTTCTATCTAACGCAGTCACTGCTCTCCCCCTTCAGTCCCGCAGAGCCAGACGTAGAGCCCTCCCTGTCCCAGGGCCGTCTTCAGCGTTGCCTCAACGGACCTTCCCCCAAGTCTATCTTGACTACCTTGCTCAGTGCGGACAGAGCCTAGCTAGAACAGCCAGGGAAACTTCGAGCTCCAGTGCTTTTGATGAAAAGATCGACGACAAAAAGATCGGTGATGAAACTATCGATGACGGAAAGCTGAAGACAACCAGTATCAACAATGACAACTTGGAAGCTGCCAACATCGACGACGGCAACCTGAAGGAAGCCAAAACCCATGACGGCAAGCCAGAGGAAACCAAAACCCAAGACGGCAAGCCAGAGGAAACCAAAACCCATGACGGCAAACTGAAGGAAACCAAAACCCATAGTGAGAAATCGAAGGAAGCAAACATCAAGCCTGGTACGTGAAATGTCATCCGATCTGCATGCAGCGTGCCTTCCATCCGACATCTCCAATACAAAATTGTACTTATGAAAAGCTGACTGATTCTTACCGGAAAAACAGATGAGGTATCAATGGGAAAGGGCGTGTTCATCCAAACAGGAAGTCCCCAGTGGAAACCTACCATCACTGCTCATGCTTCTGAAATACATGCAAACATCTCTCGTCAAGGTTGGTAGCACATAAGCCGACAAAGCTCCATCAGAAGCCATGCTGACGGTTGCCATTCTAACACATTAGATATTGTGCCGGATGCCGGACCTTCCAGCCACATCCGAATGGAGCTTCGCCAGCCCAAGACCATCTCATCGGTGCCGGCTAAATCAACGAGCACCCCATCTGACGACGACAGCCGCGAGCTGCATGACGCTGGTCCAGCGCTGTTGTACTCTCAGGCCGCCAGCCATTTGAGAGCCACATCCGTCGAACGCGTTTCTTCTGGTCCCATTCCGTCTGCCTTTGGTCCCACCTCTGCGGCTACGCAGCGCTGCCCGTCCGCCCCGACTGTTCGCAACGCTAACAGTATTGGTCAACGTGGACTTTTTTCTGCGTCGATTTCCGAAGATAATGGAACACCCGGCAATCGGCGTGTTCTGCCAGTTTTCGGCTCATTCGAGACGCCGACACGGCTCAGCGGCGATACCCCGTCTTTCAGGCCAAAGAGGCCCACGTCGGTTGCTCCTCTGAGCTACGCAGATGTTGCCAAGAAAGGTAACCAGCTGGCGCAGCGGGCTGCTTCTTTGTCAAAGAGCACCACGAATAAAGGTAACGAACAATGCCCCTCGTAGAGTTCTCCATGGGTCGCTGACGAAAAAAGATGTGACACGGAACAAAGATGAGCTCAACAGCACTGCCTCCTACTATTTGATGCGCAGACAGGCTGCCTCGGCTGGCTGGGGGAATTCTCCATTTCTCCCCCAGTCTGCATACGACTACACTGTCCAGCAGCGGAAGGCTGTTTCTGTACAGGTGGAGCAGAACATAAAGCGTGTTCGGATGCTCGAAGCTCAAGTGGGGAAACCAAAGACCGCGCTCAAGCTCAACTCTGATGACGGACTGTCGACAATGCTATCCCAAAAGACATGCTTCAACAATTTGTCCTCAATCTCCAAGGACAACACGACTGGCTGGCCGACAACACAAGAGCTGCAGGTGTCCAGCGGCGGTCTGCCACCTCCTCAGGGAAATCGAACACGGTCCGGAGAGCACGCACAGCCCGCCACCGTCTTCAACCAAGAGGGCGAGACCCGCCACTGGGACTGGTTGACTCCATTTCAAGCGTCGATGGTTCGCTGTGAGCGTCCTGAACCCATCTCGGCAGAAACAGTCAATCATTGTATTCGTGACCTTCTGAAGGAGATTGACGACGATGACCTTTGGAAGGACTAGGTGCAGCCTCTGACAGAATTATTTGGTGACACGGAAGGATTACAGAATGACAGAATGACAGTATGAAAGCATGTATGACGGACAAAATGGAAACAACAGGACAACAGGGCAGAATGATAGGATGATACGAATGGCATGGAGGATACACAGGAAAAGGTAGGCTGGATGCGCCGCCTACTGGTGAGGACAAATATGGTCAGACGGGATATTGCGTTTTTGTTTGTACTTGAGGATTGGGAGTAACTTTACTTCTGGTGAAGGGTTTTCTGTCTACGGTCGGGTTGGCTATGTGGTGGGCGACAGGATGTCGTAGGAGAGGAGAGGCTGCACCATCACTAATACAAGAAATTGTTACTACTCCATTCTCGTACTAGTGACTAATGGCAGTCGGACTTGGCAGAATGTACAGACCCACTTACGACCTGCACAAGACCCACAAGTACACGTGACCTAGTTTGAGTGGCTGGGGCGATAGGTCTTTTGTGCCCCGCCCAATGAAAACTCCATTTGTGCGCACCGAATTTTTTAGGTTTAACAATTTCGCCAGTGAAAAAAGCCCTGAATCTTTTTTGAGCATCTCTTTTTCTCTCAGCAACAACCATCACGACAACCGCCCAATTGTTCAACGCCCGTTCTCATCTGTAGGCGTAAGGTATGTTCTGATACAGAGACGGTGTGAACACTATCTCTGTTTTCTCTTTTCCAATGGAGACACCCTCTTTCTGCGCTGTCTTCCGGTCTGTTCTGTCTCGCTGACCTTTGGTGATGTCTTGTTGCAGAAACCACAACCATGGGTATCTCCAGAGACTCTCGCCACAAGCGCTCCGCCTCCGGCGCGAAGCGTGCCTACTACCGTGCGTCGATTCCTTCCGAGTGAATACTGCTGCTGTTTTTATGTTATATATATATATATATTTTCTGGGAAAGATGGGGGAGATCTTTCCACATTTGTCGAAAGCCCGTATCGGACTGGGAGAATTTTTTTTTCTCATCCAGGACATACGTTCTGACCTTTGCCAACAGGGAAGAAGCGCGCTTTCGAGGCCGGCCGCCAGCCCGCCAACACCCGCATCGGCGCCAAGCGCGTGCACGTTGTGCGCACCCGCGGCGGCAACCACAAGTACCGTGCTCTGCGTCTTGAGGCGGGCAACTTCTCGTGGGCGTCCGAGAGCGTCACCCGCAAGACCCGTGTCATCGGCGTGGTCTACCACCCGTCCAACAACGAGCTGGTCCGCACCAACACCCTGACCAAGTCGGCCGTCATTCAGATCGACGCCGCACCCTTCCGCCAGTGGTACGAGGCCCACTACGGCCAGTCCCTGGGCCGCCGGCGGCAGCAGAAGCAGGCCGGCGCCACCGCCGAGGAGCCCGCCAAGAAGAGCAACTCGGTCGAGAAGAAGCAGGCCGCCCGCTTCGCCGCTAGCGGCAAGGTCGACAACGCCCTCGAGCGCCAGTTCGAGGCCGGTCGCCTGTACGCTGTCGTCTCCAGCCGTCCCGGCCAGTCCGGCCGCGCTGACGGGTACATCCTCGAGGGCGAGGAGCTCGCCTTCTACCAGCGCAAGCTGCACCGGTAAACGCCAACCTGCCTCTCAATGTCAAGAAGCAGGGTGAACGGAACCGGGGATGAGGGTGGGCCTGTTGCGAGTACGAAGAAGGGGCCGGGGG
>JRUC01000832.1:0-11688 GCA_000806385.1 Leptographium procerum | reverse complement strand
TTGGGAAAGCACACTATACTCATAGACGGTACTCTAACACATACTCTTCTTCCTTTCGTTTTGCCTCACTTTTTTTTTCCCTCTCTCGTCTTATTTCCATTCTTGTTTTTTCCCGACCTCCCCGGCAAAAGGCGACAGGAATGCTCGTACTGTGCGCAAGAAACTTCAACAAATTTCTTAGCCCCGGGGAAAAACCTGCCGAATCGGGTGCACTATAATACTCTCTTCCCCTTTGCTATGACGCAATCGTCTGTGACAGGAGCCATATAATGGCCACGGGGCCGTGCACAGCAGCAACACACCTTAATCACGAGACCTTGCCCATAATAAAGATCCGCACACACAACTGCATGCATGCATGCAACGGTTTTCCGACCTGCGAGTACGAGTACGAGTGCTCTCGTACTGAGTACTCGTAAAGATGAATTTAGACACAACCACCCCGATCTTCTATTCTGACAGGATCGCTTTCTGTCCAGGAACCCGCCGGCGCCAACACGCAAAGTTTTCTTTGTCCGACAGAAGTGCCACAATGTGCCCGCAAACGCTACTCACGAGTACGAGTACATAAACTCGTATGTATATCGCTCCATATCTGCACTAACACAATTATTGCTCCGTGGTATAGCGATCCCGGCCAGTGGGCAGGACCACAGAATCCCAGCGGGACTACTCGGACTCTCACTCCCAGCCAGCAGCCCTAGCTAGTGCTTTATCAGGAAATGCCTCCTTTCCGAGCGCTCGTGCTCTGTGCTGATATTACCAACACGGTTTTCAGACGTCATCCTGCAGGCCTGAACCAATCAGAGAGGCCTCATGGGCTTTCTGCCGGGCCAATCCAGTAGTAATATCACATGTCCCGTGAATGTTTCCAGCTTTAGCACACCGAGGACGGAGCTTCTGGTTGTCCTAAATCGGATCTGAACAGCTGACGCGGTTGACATGCTATGTATATATCGTACAAACAACCAACAAGAATCTAGGCCCAATGTTTTTATCCGCCCATATAAAATATGCATTTTGTCATTAAAAACTCCCTAGTTTGGAGGCATGTTATCAATCACTACCCCTAGCCTGCACAGCCACACAATCTTATTTCTGCCTTCCGACGAAAGGTGGTTGGGATAGGGGTGGCTGCTGGTTGGAAGCAGCTTTTAGGTGGGGTGGAGAACAGTTGCACACCTTCGTTCATCGCTTATAAAAATAATACTGGCTCCTCTTATCTCGAAATTCTAGACTATGTATATGCGTGATATCTTGCACCTTCTTAGCTGGGGGCTTTGTCTATATACAAAGTATTAGAACCTGAAGGTAGTATTCCAAGCTTGTGAATCGCAGGTTTTGCTGAATTTCTACGACGTAAGCCAACTCGGCCAATCAAGAGGCTCGGCCATGAAACTCGGAAATTTCCCGGCAATGAAGGTGAATAATCAGATTGGCCCTAGTCATGCCCCATCGTTGCCAGCTCACCATTGACCAGACCGAATCAAGATGGGCCTGTTTAACAGCGCACCTCCATCAACACATTCAACAACCATGTGGCCGGAAAAGAAGGCCAGGCGCTTATCTTCCTGACTAATTACAGCTGTATCCACCCCTTGGCTCTACGCTATAATATACGAAGTACTTTAAGGGCGACAAGCTCTTCCTCGTTCTTGGCACACAACTTGGCCTGCTATAGGAAAAGCTCTCCTGCTATAAGAAGGACCACATCTCGGTACGGCTGAGGCTGCTCTAGAGGTATTTGCCGTACATTCCTACGCCGCCGGCTTCATGTTTGGCGGCGTTACTGGCGTCACCGAAAACCCCTCTCCGGCACCGCTTCTTTCGTCGGTAGTGCTGGACTCCCGAAGGCGCTGCGCGGCCACGGGAGGCGTAAAGCGCTCGCACGGGTGTAGGGGGTGTTATATTAATCTGTCATCGAGTGGCGCCCGAAGGATGGTAGAAAGCGAGAAGGGTGGTAGGGTCCGCGAGTAGATTCCTCGACGCACCCCATCGTGCCACCAACTAACCGGCTCCCAGAAATCTTCTCCTTAAAAGAGTCTTACAGGATGACCTTGGATGCCACGCTCAGCAGCCAGGCAGCGTCGTGCCAGCCGCCTCCGTCAGCGTTTGGAGGGGGCGGAACGTAGTCTCGGACGGCAGCTGAGTCGCGCTCGAAAAAGTGGGGCCCCGACGGTCGTCGCCTCCGGTGCCGCCTGCTTTTTCTGGAGCTCTTCCCGTCGAGGGTTTCTCCACCGCTGCCTAGGCTGCCCTCTTTGCCTTCATTGCCCCTGTCGTTATGGTCATAAGCGTTAAGATTGGCAGCCTCTCCGTCGTCGTCGTCGTCTTCGTCTTCGTCATCTTCATCGTCTTCATCGTCTTCATCGTCGTCGTCGCCATCGTCGTCGTCACTCTTCTGGCTATCGTCCTCGTGTTCGTCATCGTCCTCGTCCTCATGCACGGAGAACAGCGGCCACCCGAAGACGGTGCCTAGCCAAGACCCGAGCACGCCACTGCCAGCCTTCTCCCGCTTTACTAGCCGCCGTACATGGTCCTCATCTTCCAAGCTCGTGTCTTGCTCCAGCGCTTCGAGCCTCTCGTCCAGATTGACAAAGTCAGGGCCCACCGCGCTATCCAAATTTGCCAGAGCGTCTACTTGCTCGAAATAGGACCCGCTGTCGCACAGCAGCTGCCGGTCTTCCGCCGGCATCGTGAACAGCTGGACTCGGCTGGCTGTGCGGCTGGCCAAACGGCTGCCGGCGCGGCTTCCAGCGCGGCTTCCCAGGCGGCTACCTAGAAGACTGCCGCCCCCAAGCGGCGACGCGGCGGATACAAAATCGTCGTCATCACCATCTGCAGTGTGCGGATTCCAGCTGCTCCTGCGGCTGCCGGTGATACTTCCCGCAGCTGTCCGCTGGTACTGGTACTGGTACTGGTACTGGGCGACGCGTTCACGCACCAGCTCGCGTTCAAAGACGGCTGCCCTGTCCTCTTCATCGAGGGCGTGCAGGCCAGTCAGGCTGGTAGAGCTGGCGCGGGTGGCCAGCCAGCTCTGGCCCTTGAGCTCGCGAGTCTCACTAGTGACGATAGCACCAGCACGTAAGAGCCAGTCGCTGTGGGGGCGGTGATCGGAAGGGGAAGAAGAGTCGAGCGAGAATATGTCCCCGTTGGTGGTGGTGGTGGTAGTAGATGAAGGGTGGGCTCTGCGTCGACGGTGATGCTGCTGGGGCGATGCTTTGCCGCTGCGGCGGCCTGTGGCATTGGCCAAGTGCGTAGTGGATAAGCTCTTTGGCAGGCTGCTACGGCTATGGCCATGGAGGCTCTGGCTGGCCAGGAGAGGGAATGGCATACTTCTGTCATGGGAGCGGGATCGGGACGAGCGAAGGGGCGGTGGCGAATTGGACAGTAGGCGTGGCGTGACCGGGGCCGAGCGGCCCTGGAGATAGGACGGCGTAGAGGCAGTCGGGAGAGAGTCGGTCAGGACATCGAGATCTTCACGCAGAGGAAGGCGAGTCGTCAGGGGGGCCAGCGAGAGGTGTTGAAGGTTGGCAGCGGACCGGGTTTTGCGGCGTGCCTGCTGCTGTTGGCTGTAGGGGAGGTCCATCTTTATTTGGCAGGGATAGCAGTGGTGGAGGCAGAGAAGAGATTGAGGGGAATTAGAAGCGAGCAAATCCAAGAAGAAGAAGAAGAAGAAGAAGAGTTTAAGTTTTACGAGAAGAATGTGCCCAGTGGAAGGAATAAAGCGGAGTAGATAAAATATAGGAAGCGAAGAGTGAAGAAAGGGGGGAGTGATTTGTTGAGGGAAGGGACTGGCCAGCTGGAGGAGCTGAGGAAGGAAGGAGCGAGGAATGTAGGGCAGTCTCTCAGGCGGTACGTAGTAGTAGTGCAGTGGGTTGGAAATGAATGGGGAAAAAATGGGGAAGGAGCGAGGACGTCACTGCGCAGAAGCAAGGCTTTGGACGGAGAGAAACGGGAGACGGAAGTCCCAAGCAGCAAGAGGAAAAAGAGGAAAGAAGGAGAAGAAAAGAGGAGACGAACAAGGAGAAGAGGAAGAGATACTGCTCAGAATTGCCATTGCATGCTGCAAGTTATATGTAAATTATCTGCAGCCACCGTTAAGTTTCTTGCCTTTTATGAGCTTCAGTCCAGGCAGGTTCGAAAGAGTGATGAGTCAGTTGAGAGAGGCTGTTCTGGTTTTGGTGGCCGTATTTTGCGGGGAATCGTGCACTGTGTAGAAGTGGGTAGGTTGTTGGCAGGACATGCTGCTCGAAGCAGCTCCCCGCACAGTGCGCATACTCATCACCAGAACGGTCAAACAATTTTTCAGTGCGAAGGACTCAGTGAGACTCAAGATTTCATACGCAGCTTCTGAGGCCTCACACACTTCGAGACATCCATCCGTTGGAGAGCACGACGCACACACCAGGCGGCACAAAGCGCCTCGGGAAAAGCACCGACTGCTCAGTACAGAGCACTCAGTACACATCACACACAGCAGCAGCAGCAGTAGCCGCTCACTGCGGCCGGGCCGTTCGCAATGAGGAACCTGCGCACGATCCGCTTCGAGGAATGCCGGGGGGCTGTGGGTATCACTGCAGCCTGCTGGGATGCGGCTGGCGACGAGATGATTGTGGCCTTTGGGCCGACGGCGGACGAGCCACGGGTACGGCTGGCCCGCGTGGCCGAGCAGGCAGATAAGCTGTATGTATGGTTATGCCTCATGAGAAATTGAACTAGAAACGAGAGGGAAGAGCTAATCGAAAACGAGCAGTAACTGCCACGATATTGCCTCGTGGGACGCGCTGAGCCCTCGACCAGATATGGAAGCAGACCGCATCGTGGGCCTGCACTACTTTGGCGACCTGGCGACGGCCTGCGTGGTGATGGCCGGGGGAGACATTGTGATGGCGCGCGAGGACGACGGCGAGAGCGGCGCGCACATTGAGATTGTGGGCTCGGTGGATGCGGGGGTTGTGGCGGCGCGCTGGTCGCCGGACGACGAGGTGCTGGCGCTGGTGACGAGAAGCTTTGAGGAGGTGGAGGAGGAGGAGGAGGAAAAAGCCGGGAAGAGGTCGCTGCTGCTGATGAGCCGCGGGTTCGAACCGATTGGCGAGACGGCGATGACGGCGGCAGACCTGGCAGCATCCAAGCACGTATCTGTGGGCTGGGGCAAGAAGGAGACGCAGTTCCGAGGCCGGGGGGCGGCCAAGGCGCTGCGAGACCCGACGATCCCACAGACAGTCGATGCCGGCACGCTGAGCCCGGCCGACGACGGCACGGCCGTGTCGATCAGCTGGCGCGGCGACGGAGAGTACGTGGCCGTGAACGCGGTGGAAGAGGAGATGGAGTCAGGGGCCGACGAGGGGAGAGGAGAGCCGGGTCGCCGGAGGGTCATCCGCGTCTATAACCGCGAGGGAGTTCTCGACAGCGCCAGCGAGCCAGTCGATGGGCTCGAGGCTTGTCTCAGCTGGCGGCCGGCCGGAAATCTGTTGGCTGGAGTGGCGGTAGCCGGGGCAGCTGGAGCGGCCAATCGCAGCGTCGTCTTCTTTGAGCGCAACGGCCTTCGTCACGGGCAGTTTGCTCTACGGCCGCCGGCCGAGACTGCCAAGAAAGCCCAGAAAGCCCAGAACGCCGAAAACGCCGAAAACGCCGAGAACGCCGAGACTGTGCCGGCCTTGACCACGGCACCCGTTAGCCTCGAGTGGAACGTCGACTCGACTGTCCTGGCCGTGGTCTACCCGACGGCCGTGCAGCTGTGGACGATGGGCAACTACCACTGGTATCTGAAGCACGAGATGACAAGAGAGGCCGGAGAGGCCGGAGAGGCCGGAGAGGCCGGAGAGGCGACCACGATATCTTCTCTCTCCCAATCGACGGCCCTCGCGGCCTGGCATCCGGAGAAGCCGCTGCGGCTGCTCGCGGCCACGACAGCCGGCGGCCTCGTCAGCACCGAGTACGTCTTTGCGACGGCGCGCGGCACCTTGGCTCCTCCGCTCGACCACGGCGCCGTGGCCGTCCTCGACGGCTGCTCCGTCCTGCTGACTCCCATGCGCGCCGCTACCGTGCCGCCGCCCATGAGCCTGTTTTCACTGCCTGTTCGCCGCTCGGCTGTCGACGTCGCCTTTGCGCCTGGCGACGCCGCCCTTGCCGTGGCCCACGCTGCCGGCGTCGACTTCTTCTCGTGGCCCTGGCCGGCGGCAGAAAACAGCGGACGGCCTTCTCGGCCTCCTCGGCCAAGCCTGACTGCATCCGTCGACTTTGCCGATGTTGCCACTGCTGGTGACAGCTGCTTCACCCCACTGCAGATCGCTGTGCTTCTAGGCAGTTCAGACGACGACAGTGGTAGCACCATCGTCTGTGTGCTGGGTCTCGACAGAAAAAAACACAGTAGCAGTGCAACACTGTCCATTCACACATTCTCCCTGGCTGCGACGGCGGACAAGCTTCTTCTCGTTGCCACCGCTGCCGTCCCGCGCGGCTCAACTCTCGTGGCTGCCCAGCCTACCGCCCAGCCTGGCCGGCTCTACGTGCAGGACGCCTCAGGCAACATCTTGCGCCTCGACCTGCCGGACATGACGTCGCCTCCTCGCGTCCTAGCCGCAAAGCTGCCGGGCCAGCTGCCCTGGGCAGAGCTCGTTCACGTTGTCCCTGCCACCGGCCAGGACGATGGCATGGACGGATGTGATGGCAATTACGACGACGACGACGACGACGACGACGACGACGACAGCGAAGACAACAACACCATCGCTCTGGCCGTGGGCCTTTCTCGCAGCGGCAACCTGTACGCCAACGACCGGCTGCTGGCCAAGAACTGCACCTCGTTCCTGGCCACGCCCGATCACCTGGTCTTTACCACCGGCAGCCACCTGCTCAAGTTTGTGCACCTGGCTCGTGCACATGGTAAGAGGGAACAACTTGCCTGCCTTCATTTTCCCTAATCCCCAATCTTCTACTTAAAACTGACCCCCCTCCTCCAGAGCTAGAGGTCCCCCTCGACGATCCCGAGACGGACGAGCGGTGCCGCAGCATCGAGCGTGGCGCCCGCCTGGTGACATCGGTGCCTTCCAGCCTCAACGTCGTCCTGCAGATGCCCCGCGGCAACCTCGAGACCATCTTCCCGCGCGCCATGGTGGTCGCCGGCATCCGCCGCCTGATCGACGCGCTAGACTACGCCCGCGCCTTTTCTTTCTGCCGCACGCAGCGCGTCGACATGAACATCCTCTACGATCACCGGCCCGCGCAGTTCCTTTCCCACGTCGACCTGTTCCTCGCCCAGCTGCAGGACGTCGCCTCCATCGACCTCTTTCTCTCGTCTCTGCGGTGCGTACACAAATTATTGTGTAACCTCCAATTGGCACTGTACCACGTGATGCGTCACATACATACTAACTACCGGTGTCCGAACCTGAGAGCAGAGACGAGGATGTGTCGCAGACAATGTACAAGGACACGAGGCCTCAGACATGCGTGCTGGCGCCAGGCTCTACGTCGACTTCACCGCCGCCTTCAAAGGTCAATGCCGTCTGTGATGCCGTGCTGGCCAGCCTGCTGGGAGCAGGGTCTGGGCGGACGACGACGGCTGAACGCCTGCAGAACGTCATCACGGCTCACGTGTGCAAGTCCCCACCGGCGCTCGACGACGGCCTGCGGGTAGTGGCACAGCTTCTCCAGTCAGGCAGTGCTGGCAGTGCTGGCAATGCTGGCAAGACGGAAGACGTGGCTGCTGCCACCGCGCTGGCCGAGCGGGCCGTCGAGCACATCTGCTTCCTCGTGGACGTCAACCGGCTGTACGACCACGCGCTGGGGCTCTACGATCTGGGACTGGCCATGGCGGTAGCCCAGCAGTCGCAGCGCGACCCGCGCGAGTACGTGCCGTTCCTGCAGGCGCTGCACGACGCGTCGCCCGAGGCCCGGCGCCGCTTCACCATCGACGACCACCTGGGCCGCCACGAGAAGGCTCTCGGCCATCTGCAGGCTCTCGGCGACGCCGCCTTTCCCGAGCTGCTGGCCTACGTCGACCGGCACCGCCTCTACCAGCCTGCTCTTCGCCTATACCGGTACGGAGGAGGAGGAGGAGGAGGTGGAGTAGCGGGTGGAGGGGGAGGAGTAAAAGATGAAGGCTCGCCGCTTGCACTCCTGACGGCGCGATACGCTGCCTTCCTCGAGTCGCAGTCGCGGTTCCGCGAGGCCGGCTTGGCGCACGAGTCGCTGGGAGGCACGCAGCAGCACCTGGCAGCAGCCGCGCGCTGTTACCAGTCGGCCGGGGTGGCCTGCTGGCGCGAGTGCCTGTTTGTGGCCGAGCAGCTGCAGCAAGAGAAACAGAAACAGAAACAGAAACAGAAACAGAAACAGAAACAGGTGGCAGAGGGTGCCGTCCCCGAGGCGGTGCGCGAGATCGCGACGACGCTGGCAGACGCGCTGCTAGAGTCACGTGATTTTGTGGCTGCAGCCAGCGTGCAGCTGGACTATCTCGGCTCCGTGGACGCGGCGGTGGGCAGCCTGTGTCGTGGGTACGAGTTTGCCGAGGCGATGCGCGTGGCAGTGCGACACGGGCGCGCGGACCTGCTGGCGACGACGGTGGACGGCGGCCTGGGCGACGCGCTGTCGTCGTCGACGGAGTTGCTAGCCGACTGCCGGGCGCAGCTGCGGGCACAGGTGCCGCGGATCCTGGAGCTGCGACGCAAGGCGGCCGAGGACCCGTTCTTCTACTATGAGGGTGTAGGCGGAGGCGAAGGAGGAGGAGGAGGAGGAGGAGCCGATGTGCCGGACGATGTGTCGGTGGCAGCCAGCTCGCGGCTGAGCACAGGCGCCAGCCTCTTTACTCGCTATAGCACGAAGACCGGACAGACTGGACAGACCGGACAGACCGGCCACACGAAACAGACAAACCAGACCGGCCCGACGACCAAGTCGCAGCAGCGGGCGCGCAAGAAGCGCGAGGACAAGAAGCGGGCGCGCGGCCGCAAGGGTACCGTCTACGAGCTGGCCTACCTCGTGGGCAGCGTGCGGCGGCTGGCAGAGCGCGTCGAGCGCGCCCGCGGAGAGGTCTCCCGCCTAGTGGCCGCGCTCCTGCGCCGCGACATGGCCGAGCGCGCCCGAGCTGTCGAGACCCTCATGGCCGAGCTCGTCGAGGCCTGCCAGGCGGCCATCGCCGACGTGTGGCCGGCCGGGGCAGCAGCTGGAGGGGCAGCAGCAGCCAAGGAGTCTCTGGGAGATGGACAAGAGGGCGATGGCGAGCAGCAGCAGCAGCTGCTGCTGCCCTTGGCCGAAGACGGCGAGGCTGCGCCCGTCATGGAAGTCTTTCAGCGACTGTCGCTGCTAGGGTAAGCTCAGAGACAAGAGGCAGGAGGGAGCAGGAATGGGGATTTCAAAACTCGAATAGATGGATAAATAAATAGATAATTCCACAATACATAGACAGGTCACGGCCGAGAAGATGAAAGCCAGACCAAAAAGCTAAAAAAAGCACACCCCTAAAAGCCCTTCCGTCCGAATTAGGTTAGCGTTTTGTTTTTAACAGTTGCGTACGGTGTTAATTGCACAGTCATAATAGATATTCGTACAGTACAAAACAAAAGAAACATGTTCATTATAGTCATCCATTCGGCGTGCCGTCGTGTCAGTTTCGTTCCTGAGGCGAACCTCCTCAGTCCTCCCACGTTGGAAACATATTCTCCGTGTCTTCCGTCCGCCTCGTCTGAGCCTGCACCGGCTTATGCTCCCCTCCTCCGCTGGACTGCAGAGGCGGCATGCGGATTCGCTGCGGATAGTGGAAGCTGATCGGCTTCTGCATCGTTCCCTGCTGCTGCTGCTGCTGTAATGACTGCAGTGGGCGCAGCGGCTGCAGGGGTCGCTGTATATGCACCGGCTGCAGAGGCCGCTGCTGTCTGCGCTGCTCTCTCGGCTGTACCCATCTGCGTACGTTGTCTTCGTCTTCGTCTTCGCCTTCGTCCCTCTGTCGTTCCTCGCCGTCTTGGTGCACCACAACTGCAGCAGTGGACCCTCCTGACCGCCTCTTCTTCTTCCGCAGCTCAGCCGCTGGTGGCGAGCCTGAGCGAGTAACGCCTCTGAGTCGGCTGTCCGTCAGCTGCTGATTCTGCTGATTCTGCTGATTCTGCTGCCTCTGCTGCGTCACTGCCTCTCCTGATCGCCTGCCATCGTCTCGCATTCGTTCTCTCTCTTGCCCTCGCTCCTGCTCTCGCTCCTGCAGGCCTGTGCCCTTGCTGCTCCTCTTGTTTAGCAGCGCGTGCCGTGCTGGCGGAGCTTTTTGGTGCACGCTCACAGCGGCATCACGCCGCCCCATCGACCGTGTCCGCCACGACGAGCCGTAACCCTCCGCCTCGCCCTCCCACCTCCATCTCTCCCTGTCCTCGCCGCCCTCGTCCCCTCCCTCTCCCTCTCTCTCCGTGCGGCTCGCCGTCTTGCGCAGCTTCTTGGCTAGCTTCCCCCGGCTCCGGGCCGTCGTGATCACCCTGCTGCCGCTGTCTGCCTCGCACCGGTCGCCCTCTGCACCCTCCACGTCCGCGTGGCCTCGCTTAGTGCCTCGCCGGACAATGGCAGGAGACGTCGCGAGGGCTGCCTGAGGCGAGCCATTCGCAAAGCTCTGCGTCAGCACCGCCAACACCTCATCCGCCGTCCGCACCGGCACCACTGCCGATACGGCCTCCGCCATCTCGGACCTCGCCATCTCGGCTTGGCACTGGTCGCCACCCTGTGGAAAATCCGTTGGTTCTTGCCATACTTTACCCCCTTCTGCTTCTTCTGCTTCTTCTGTTTTTCTTTCTCCTCCTCCACCACTACCACCTCCTCCTCCTCCTCGTGTCAATCCCTGTCGTGTTGCAGGAATGGCACGCGCCCGAAAGAAACCAGACTGCATCAGCTGCTGATAATTCGCAACGATGTCGTCCGATAACGGCTGGCCACCTGCTGCTGCTGGACGGAAGAATTCAGCAGCATTGGCACAAGCAGTTCCAGCCGCTGGGACAGGCCCGGCTGAAGGTGTAGGTGCAAGTGCAGGTGCAGATGCAGCAGTGGCTGCAGAAGCCTCAGCCCCGCCACGCCTCCTCCGATGCAGCCACCGGACGCCATCCCATAGCGGAGCCAGGAAGCTAACAGGTCGACGATTGCCATTGCCATTGCCGCTGCCATCGCTCCCACTGCTCCTACTGCTCCCATCGCTGCCACTACTGCCGATACTACCCACCCCTGGCTGGGCGAAGTACGGCGTCGTCGACTGCATCGAGTGTCTGGCATAGTTGGACTGCTGCTGCTGCTGCTGGTAGCCGCTGTTGCTGCTGGTAGCCGGCGAAAAGAACGAGCCCGTCGACTCCGGCCCTAGAAAAGCCACCGGCGGTGCCGCACTGGCTCGGTCGCTCATGGAGCCCTCAACAAAGCGAGATCGAATCTGGTGCTGGTGCGGGTGCGGGTGCTGATTTTGCTGCTCCTGCTCCTGCTCCTGCTGCTGTTTCCGCTGCTGCTGTTGCCGGGACGCCGTCCCCGGAAAGGAGAAGGGCCGGCGAGAATAGTCCGCCTGGCGATCGTGCGTCGACATTGTATGTCGCAGAGGTATAGCTTCCAATGCTGAAGACTGTGTTTTTTGCCCGTGGTTATGTCCGGACGTCTGTCTCTCTCTCTCTCTCTCTCTCTCTGCAGATAAGAAGAGATTCTGCGATTGATGGCAATTGACAGAAGGAAAAAAAAACC
>JRUC01000835.1:0-11621 GCA_000806385.1 Leptographium procerum | reverse complement strand
GGGGGGGGGGGGGTTCGATTACTCTATTTGCTTGATACGAATAGAAGCGAAGGGAAAAGAAGGTAAGAGGCCCAAAAAGAACAGCGTGGGAAACGAGTCTCTCGAGACTCAAATGACGTGAGGAAGGAACGGGTTTCTTTTTTTTTCTTGCCTTCCTGACGACGAGTAATACGCAGCAGCACATATGCGTATCTGCTCGTAATACGCTGTTTGTCTGCCGGGCCCCTGTCCAAACTGCAGAAGGGTGGATTCAGCCCGTACGGAGTAGTCACTAGGCTTCCCAGGGCTACAGGGAGGAAGAAAGGGAAAGGAAAAAAAAAAGAGCCCCCCCGACAGGTGTTCTCGGCTCGCTGGCTGAGCGCTCAGCGAAAATAGGACCTAAAAAGTGGGCCCATCTAGTCACAGCTTTACGTGTTAGTTGTTTGGTGCATACAATAGTACAATTGATGCATGCAGATACGGAGCTTTCGGTGTGTGTCTTTCGCAGGCAACACGTCATGGAGCCGCAATTCGCTGCCTTTTAGTCTTTCAGTTGGCCTTACTTTTGGCCTTGCCTGTTTTGGAACCCTTTTTTTTTTTTTTTTTGCTCTGTCCGATTTGTTCGTATTTTCCGCATACATCGAAAGTAGTATGTAGCACCGGCTCCTGCGCTGTCGCCCGCTTACTTTCATATACGAGGTTCCCCGTTGGGCTAACTGCGCGAATGTCATTTCGCTCGTTATTACTACAAGCACTACTATTCTGCCTCTCTTTATTAATACTGAGCCAACCCTATTAATCCCTCCCTGCTATCTGGCTCCTGCTAATCGCACACATGTGCTCCGTACCTGGGAACTACCGGCATTTTATGGTCTCATCTAGCTCGTACCCTGTACAGTCGCCTCCGATTCCCGGCTTTATCCTACAATGTATACCTCTCCTCGTCTCCAAGCTGTTTTTCTTCTTCATTCTCCGTAAGTCGTTCGTAGCCGGTCGATCCGTCCTCACTCAAATTCTCTAGCTCCCTCTCTGTTTCTCTCTGATTCTCTCTGTCGCACGATGTGCGCACAACAGAGCAATATCCTTGTCCTCCTATATCTCTAAGCCACGATCCTCCTTCTCCGTGCAACTACCTGCCTGCCGGGTCCACCTCCCCACACGCGCCCCCTTTTGCCTGCTGGCATCTACAAAAACACGTCCGCAGGCTACGAGTCTCTCCCAACGCTGCGTTGTCTACAGAGAATGCGCATGATACTACTACTACATAGTATGTACGAGTAGTTACTACCCCCCACATTTCACCCAAATTCTACGATACGCCCTTGGTATTTACTAGCGGAACACGCGTCGGCCCTTTGGCACACTGTCGGTGACTTACGGAGTATATCATCTCTTCTGTCGACCGCACAAACGTGCTGTGCGTTGCTCACACTGAAGCACGGCGTATGTATTGTGAGATACCGGAGCAGAGTATCATTGGCCTACGGACTGAAACTTGTTTTCGTGGTGACCTCCCATGCATCTGATCTTACTCGTTCTTTAACGAAAATCGCGGTGGACGGTCTTGGCCACCAATTTGGAGCTCCAACACAACACAGCCTCCCCCTTTGCGAAAGTCGCAGGAAGATCTTAGTGAATGCATGCGCCCTTCCGATTAATCGACTTTTCTAGACTCCTGTGCGATACCCGCCTTGAGTACGTGTACTCGTACTTGTACATACATAATAACACCCTGAACATAAAATGCTAGGGTACAAAAAAAAAGCAGATACGAATCGCTAAATATAGCTGCATGTTCCACATCCCTTGCCTCCCTCTCTACATAGCATCATCTTCTTCTTTTCATGTTGCCAAGCATGAATCACACACCTTGCCCTCTGTGTTGCTCCTTACCACCCGTTTACGTTCCCCTTCAGGCCTCTTCTCAAGTAAAACTCGATCTCTGCGGGCGTTCCGCCCTTCCGATTGGCATCTGTCTTTGCCAGCCAGCTGGCCGTGGCTTTTCTCAACCGGCGCTTAACGGCAGAGATGTCAGCCATGTCCGGCGAAAGGCAAGCGAACTCCCCCTTCCAGTCGCCGTCAGACACAAATCTAGCAAAGGCTCTCTTCAATTTGGCGTGATTTGTTTCCAGAACATAGATTGGCTTCCTGATCGTTGCCTGCCGTCTTCTCTCCCGGCCATTGTCTCTGCCCGTAGTGATTAAGCCTGCTTCACTCCAGTATTTTGCGCTGTTTGACTCTTGCACGAGGGTCTCTGTCGTTCTCGTCCCAGCAAGTATTGCATTTTGACCCCTCTGGAATTCGGTGGCAGTCGTGAACCCCTGCGGACATGGACGCGCGGCAATGCTGCCGCCCACTGCTGGTATTGACATCTCAGCTGACGCATTGCTTTCGGCCGCTGCCCGTCGTACAAGTACCGCCTCAGCTGGTCTCCCGAACGAAAGAGTTGTCTGTCGATATGCGTCATTACTCACAAGCCCAGGGAGATCTGCGTGATCAGGACTCATTGCTCTCTGTCTTTCACACCACACACCTTGGTGGTGCTGTTGTGGGCTGGATGGTGGTGGCGTTTGCAACCCACGCCCCCCCCTCCTTCGTCTGGGTTCGGGGACACTCTCAGCTGTGCTCATGTGGTGCCGGTCATGGACCTCGCGTCTCCGGACCCCTTTCGGCATTTCGCTAGCAGTTGTCATCCGCCGTTCCTCGTTGCGCGGACGGCTGCCGGCCATACCAGGCCGAACTCGCTGTTCCACAAGCCCTGCTGAATTGCTATGATTCTCGCTGACTGGAGCTATCACGCCGTCATATGGAATGACGGCCGGCCGCACGGTCATGCCAACGATAGACGACTGACGCAAGGCAGACCGGCCGCCTGGGCAAATCTTGTACCAGCTGTTGTATAACGAGTAGCATTCGATACCGATTGGCTCCGGCCCGGCTCGACTGTTCCGTAGAGTCGAGCACAAAGTCGTTCAAAAGCATCACACAAAACCTTTTCATAGGCAAAGAGCACATCCGTCTTAGACGGTTCGATATTGGAATCGTAGCTGCCTGCGGGGCATCTGATGTTGAGCCGTATAAAAGCCTCCCGAGCGTATCTTTGCTGATGGGTCCCAGATACTGCAGATCTGGCTAGATATGTCCGGAACAAAGAAAGCAGCTTGTAGGCAATACCTCCGCGGTGGTGACAAGAAAGTGGGCGTCCATCGACTGAAATGAAACCACCCACGGCCAACTTGGACAAGTCAGCCTTGCGCTGGGGCAAGAGTGCCTCAAAGATGAGCCCATAAATAGCGTCGCCACCTGGAATAATCTGTCCCAGGGTCAGTTGCCTACCGTTGTCCGAGAGAGTGAGTAATTCGGCAGCGGAGGCTACAACATCCTGGCACTGTCGCGCTAGCTCGTTTCCAAAGAGGGCACGGGCCGCCTCACGCATGTCGATATCACCACTGGCAGTTTGATGCGTAGGATGGTGGGAGTAGTTCCATGCCAACTCTGGCTTTTGCAACACTTTAAAGGCGAGTCTCAGGTGTGGCCATGCAAGGGCGTAGCCGCAGAGGAGTGACTTCATCGCAGTGACAGCCTTGGCAGGGTCTCGCATGGCCGCACGACGACGAACAGGAAGCGAATGAAACAGGCAGGTGACCGCGATGGAAGTGCCAACGGGAGCTGGGGAGGTCTTGCGACTGCCCGCAACGATACCACCGCCGCCGCGTCTGCCCGATGCCGAGCTTGGTACAAGCCGGAAGGTAGTAGCAACAGGGTCAGCACGTGTGCGCGTTGTTACCGAAACATAGCCAAGAGTGGTGGCAGCGGCAAGTCCCTGGCCACGGAACCCAAGGGTTGCAGCATCACCTGTTCTAGTGTGCAGATCTTCCAAGCAGGTGAGCTTGCTTGTGTGGCCAGGGCAGCCCAGGAGGTCGAAATCTGCGCGGAGAATACCATGGCCATTGTCACGGACCTCGATCTTGTCGACGGTATTGCGGGCTATGAGTACCTCGATGCAGGTAGCTTGTGCGTCAATAGCATTGTCGACGAGCTCTTTGACAAGGCTGACAGGACTGGCAATAAAGGATGAGGCATCAAGAAGCCGAGTTGCTTCAGCAGGAAGAGCCTTTATAGACATCCGGGTGCACTATTCGGTAATGGGAAGCTAAATTATGACATGTGTTGCGTTGGTTTGGCAGAAAGAAAATGATATAGTGTACCTTTTCTCTGGAGGATGCCGCTGATAGAAGGGAAAGGAAAAAAAAAAAGTAGGTATCTATAGAAGCCGACATTTTGAGCGGAAGGAGCGATCAAATCGCAAAAGTTTTGTGGTACGTGTTGGGTTAGATTTCGAGCGCGAAGCTAGGTACTTAAACTAACGAAGCTCTGTGGGTGGGAAGGAGCAATCGCATCGTAGCCTTGCTAGCCTTGCTTCTCTGTTTGGATTAGACACATTGCGTGCTCAATGACTAACTAGCGCTGCTGCCCCTCCACGGCTTGTGATCAACAGCGATATCGCACGTGACACGCGGGCAAAAGTGAACCGGAGACCGAGCTCCGTGGCAGCGACATACGAATTCCAGCAGCAAAGGAGGTCTCATAGCTGGGAGCAAAGTAGAAACACAACACACAAACACAGACACGGAAGCGATCGAATCCTAAAGAACCATACGCCTCTTCTACCCAAGCCAATTAGCTCCTGCAGTCTTTCGCTGACCGCGCTCAGAATTACATCTAACAATCATTCACGTCCTGTTGCAGGATTTCTACTCGTCCATACACCATGCAAGAAAAGCGCCCCCAGCTCCAGCAGCACGACGGTGCCGGCCTGCGCATCGGCATCGTGCACGCTCGCTGGAACGCGGGCATCATTGATCCCCTGCTGGAGGGTACTCGCACCAAGCTTCTGGAGAGCGGCGTGGCTGCTGCCGACATTGTGGTCGAGACGGTACCTGGTGCGTGGGAGCTGCCGGTTGCCGTCCAGAGGTAAGCTACAAAGAAGCTAGCCGGCGGGCTTCCGAGCCAGAAGTCTATTAAAATGAACGGACGGAAGGAGGGAAAGAAAGAGACGGGAAAGAGATAGGAAGCCATTCTTTACCTGGCAACAAGAACGAAGAAAACAGAAGCTGACTTATTTCTCTCCCTCCCTCTCTCTCTCTCTCTCTCTCTCTCTCTCTCTGACAGGCTTTACTCTGCGTCCCAGATCCAAGCAGCCTCCTCGGCCGGTCCTGACCTGTCAGCGGGCGACCTGCTGGGCGGCAGCACGTCAGATCTGACAGCAGTGACACCCAAGCCGTCGCCGAATACGCCCTCCACCAAGCCGTTCGACGCGCTCATCGCCATTGGCGTGCTCATTAAGGGCGAGACGATGCATTTCGAGTACATCGCCGACAGCGTGTCCAAGGGCCTGATGCGCGTGCAGCTGGACACTGGTGTTCCGGTCATCTTCGGCCTGCTGACCGTGCTGAATGAGCGGCAGGGGCTGGCACGCGCCGGCGTCGTCGAGGGCAGCCACAACCACGGCGTGGACTGGGGCTCAGCTGCCGTGGAGATGGCCGTCAAGAGACGGGCATGGCAGGCCGGGCAACTGAACTAAGAACAGCAGGGCAAACAAGGTCTTTGGGAATACCAGGCCCCGACGAAAACTGCGCGCGCTTGGTGCAGGCGCAACGGCTGCCCTAGATATGCGGCCACTCGTTGAACATATCCCACCATTGCGTGGAAGAGTTGGCTACGCTGCATAGGAAAGAAGAGAAAGGAATGTTGTGACTGTGCCCATAGAAATCAGACCGGGAAACCTGCTGACCAGAAATATAAATTATTATATTAGTGCGTGTATGTATTAGGATTGTCTATCGTGAGTCGTTCCTGAGGGGGTGTGTGTCCAAGACAAAAACAAAGCAGAAATGACTGTTCCGCCTGTCTGTAATTATGTGTGATGAGCCCGCAATGACGCCTAACATGGTAAGGAGTGTGGTGAATAAAACAGCCAGAAAATGTCCAGAAAACGGTAAAATAAGCAAATGCAGCGATGCTAAAAACCTTGTACCAACTCTTTCTTTTTTGAATATACAAACAACAGTTGTCTTCTCCCCTTATTTCTTTTTACTCTCGGCAGCTTTTCGTTCTCATCTGGAGACACGACTGTAGTCTAAATAATAACCGGATTTTCCCCCAAAGACGTCCAGAAATATGCAAAAGAAAAGTAAAGGCGGAGCGAGACGTCGTCTGGTGAATATGAAGAGCGTACTCAGGTAATGAGAGCGCCAATATCGCTTCCCAACGTCTTCTTAGACTTCCAGAGCGAGATCTTCTTCTCGCGTTTGGCTTTCATGGCTGCCCAGCCCACCTCGTCGTCATCGTCATCAGCATTCACATTCGACGAATTGTTCAGTGGAGACCGGTTTGTCTGCTTCCTCGACTGATCCCATACGGGAGGGCTTGCAGTGCCCGGCGTAGTGTCTTCGCCGACAGGGGCACCGGCTGCGCCCGCGCCAAGAGCCCCCGACATGGTCGGCCTTCGTAGGTCGCTTGACTGTGATGCCGTTGGCATATGCGATACCGGCCGGTACCGTCCTGGCAGACCAACATTGCTGCGCTCAGAGGGAGCAATAGAGGGTGCATATCCGTTGGTTCCTTGGAGCCGAATCGACGGGGTCAGGCCGGGATTGAGTGCCAGAGGCTGAACCCAGGAAGAAGAGCTCGGCTGCACCATGCTCATCGTCCGCATATTGCGCGGGTCCGAGAGTTGCCCCGACACGTCAACCATCGAGCCGTTGTCCATAAAGGATGGGCGCATCATGTCAGGGCCGCCCATGCCGCCCATGCCACCCATGCCTCCACTGGCCATCATGGGGTTCATGCCGCTGGCGTTTGAATAGTGGCTCTCGGGGCGCTGCTGCATAGCGTTCCCGCCACTGGCCATCATCTGCATGAACTGCATCTGCATCTGCATAAACTGCTGCATCTGCTGTGTCATCTGGATCTGGGCCTGATCGCCCGGAGACAGCATCTGCGGCTGTCCCATTCCGGGGTACATCATGTGTGGCGGGATTCCGCCCATTGGGTCAAACTGGCCTCCTGTTGCTGAGTTCGGCATGGGCTTGCTAATTCCGTCCACGTGAGGGCTGCCTCTCCGCATAGCACGCGACCTTTCTTCGTTGACAATAACACCGATGAGGCCTCCATGTGGTAGCGGGCTGCTCGATCGCGGCACTGCAGCCGGCGCACCACCGGCAAACTGGAGTGTTTCCCGGACGGGAGGGTTGACCAGGCCGTACGGGTCCTGCGGAAGATTTCTGGCAAAAGGTGGCAACCGGCCGCCTGCGCCACCGACAGCTTGCATTTCTCCCGAAGCTGAGCTAGGCCGCTGGTAGCTTGCCGTGGCAGCGGCACGAAGGTTGGGGTTCGACATCATGGTGCTCAGGCGGGTTGGCGGGCGGTTCTTATTAGGAAACCCATGGGCCGCAAGAATAGCAAGAGGCACTTCTTCGTCGTCCGATACATCAGAGCCACCCTGCGGCGACGGGCCGGGTCCGATGGCACCATTGCCGCCGGCGATGCTCGTCAAGTTGGGAGTAGAGACTGACGATGGCATGCTCAGGCGAGCTGGGGTGCCGGAAGCAGCTTCTCCCGTAACCTTCATCATCTGCTGACGATAAACGGTCATGTGCGCTTCCTGTTTGCGTCTCTGCTTTGCAGCTTGTCTCAGCTTTTCGGCCTCATCCTCGATTTCGTCTTCATCGTAGTTGTCCTCATCGTCGTCTTCATCGGCCTCGTTTGATTTCGGCATAAAATTGACCCTGCTGCTCTCCTCGCGCTCTTTGTCCTTTCGATAGCGCTCGAACTGTGCTGGCGTCATGACCTTGGTCTGAGGCGGGCTGGGATGGCGAATATCAGGTCGAGATATCGGCTTCCTGGTAGAGCCAAGGGGCAGATCAAACAGGTTGTCCTCGTCTACATGAGTCTGGAACTCAGTCGGCGAGGTTGACTCGGTCGGCACCTGTCTGTAGCCAGTTCCGAGAAAGTCTTCATTGCGCCTGAATCGACTGGCGACTGTTGCTGACGATTTTGCCACGACAGACGAGGAGTTGCCGTTGTTGAGAAACTTGCTTACGGTAGAGAACGAATCCTTCAGCAGCACCGTGTCTTCGTCTTCGATGTCGGGGGCATAGTCGATGGTGGAGCGCCGACGGCCCATGACGGCGCTGCTCCTCTTGAGACTGGAGTCGGAAGAGGAGGGGAGGGCTGGTGCCGATTCAGAAACAGGGACGGTGGCAGTCGCTGCCGTCTTTTCGGATCGGTTGCCGAAGAGCGAAGTGTGTCTCGGGACAGGTGGTGCGTTTTCGTTAGTGGGAGACGCACGAGCTGAGGTGGACTGCAGCAATTGATCGTTGGAGTTGTGGCTACCCCATGAATAAGGAGATGGCTCGACTTTGGAGAGACTGTCCAACTGCATGGGTAAAGGTTGATTGAGGCGATTGGCAGTCAGGGATCGGGGCGCTAGGGCCGCGCGTCCTGCCCCATCATCGCGGACAGTCAACACACTGGCCCTCTTGTCAAAGCCGCCAAGCATTTTGCTGAAGTCGCCGCCTAGGTCAAGAGTGAACTCCTCTTCTAGCTTGGGAGGAGTGGCAGTGCTGACGGTAGAAGCGGTAGCAGCACGATTCCGGCCTGACTTGTCTGGCGGCGTTGACACCGGGGAGCGATCCTCATGTGCAGGAGAGAGGGGGTGTGCTTTTTTTGGTCCTCCAAATGAAAAAGTGCGACCCGCGGATTTCAGGAAGCTGCTAGATGTGTTCGACTTGGGAATGGGCGGGACTGGAATACCGCCGTAAGCGTTATTGCCGGACTGTCTCCAGTCTTCGTGCTGCTGCTGCTGCTGCTGATTGTGGGCACTGAGATCGGCAGAAGACGGAGCCGTGGACGCGTTGCTGTGCCTCGAGGAATTGTCAGTAGATGCGGTCTTGGTGGTATTGGAAGAGCCGCTGCCGCTGCCGCTAGATTGTGTCAGTGATTCTTTCTTTCTGGCAGCGGCGAACAGCTGCAGCGGAAACCGAAAATACAATTGAAATGACGTACCGGTTATTCTTCAGGTCAGCAAAGATATTGTCATCCACTGACATGGCGTCCGACCCGAGGTTTGCGGGCATGGTGCGGGACTTGGCCGGTCGCCGAACTGTGAGGTGGTCGGAGTCGGGACTCTTCGGGGAGCCGGCTACTTCAGACCGATCCAACACCCGGAACGAGGGTCCCGCTACGGTCCCATGGTCAACGTTTTCGACGGACGATTTCCGCCTGCTGAACGCGACCGGAAACCTAGGCATATAGAATGATATGAGGTAGTCGCTTGGCGAAGAGAATAATCAGGAAAGTAGCTCATGCGTAGTCGAGACTGTAAAGTCGTGAATGTGTTACTAGCCAGCAAAAACCTTTGGCGATTTTACCGACCAGGAGAACGAAACAGGAGCTCGGAACTGGCGGTCGTAACACGGAGAACAGGAAAGCGGATGCAGTAGCTAAGAGAGTGCGAGCGTTGTTTTTCCGTTGCCAGCGGTGGCGGATGGTTCTGAAGCCAGGTCTCGGGAAGCTGCATGGCGGGGAGAGCAAGACCTAATTAGCGAAGTGTTTCTAGGTTCCAGACGTGGGCATAAACGCGTGACGGATGTATGACAAAGCAGTCTGCCGGGCCACAAGTCCCAGCAAGTCTCTTGACATGGGAAGAGACAAAGACGTTGGGAGGATGAATAGCCAGCAAAAGAACGGCGAAAGTCGAGGATGGCTTGGCGGACGCTTCATGCACGGCTCGTGCATAGCATTAGTAGCCGGTGCCCGTATGGCCAGGTCCTGCCAGGTAGCCCTGCCAGCAAGAACCGTTCGTGGTTGCAGAGGTCTTAGCTGAAAGGAAAGCCTGGCGTCTGAAGACACGGGGTTCAATACTAGACTTGCTGTCGGAGACGTACAGACCAGATGGGCAGCTACCGAGGAGTTTTGTGTTCCGTACGCAGTACAGGGCTGGATCGGGCTGACGACCCGGAGAGACAGAAAGGCAGGCAGAGGAAGGTTGAGGGAGACGACCGGCCGGGAAGTGAGAGATTGACAAGCAGAAAGCCAAGAGCAGAAGCAAATCGGGACACGAAAGCACAAAAACGCAGATAGTGACAGGCACGCTCGACTCACCAGGAAAGAAGGACAGCGGTAGTCCAAGGCCGAGGGCGAAAATAAAAAATTAGACTGGCCCGATCGGTTTGATTACAGGCTGGGAGTAGCCAGAGTCCTATGAGATAGGAAGAAACGAAAGAATTGTATATATGACGCAGGCCGAGAGAAAGAAGGAGGTCTGCAGGCGGCGAGCTTGGACGAGGCAGTATTAGGTGAGGGCCAAAGAGGTTTTGCGGAGGTAGAGCGAGTGTGAAAACCGAGTTTCTGGGCGTGTCCTTTCTGAGAACGGCGGTGGTGACGGCGCGGCCCTTGTTTGTTTGTCTGTGGTGCTCGGTCGGGTTGAGGATGGGTGACGCGAGGAAGAGGGAGAGATGGTGTGTATACGAGAAAGCGGCGAATGGCAATAATAAATCGAGTAATAAGAATAAAAACTAAGGAAATAAGAGTAAAAATAAAAAATATGGGACCCCCGGAGAAGGCGTGCAAACGCCGCTTCCGAAACAGCAGACCAGAAGCGATTGGGTGCGGAATGCCGAGGAATGAGAATGGAGCTGGCAGGAGTAGCAAGAGGAATGGATTCTTGATCACAGAACGACAGAGAGAGCAGGAAGTGAGAGAGTGAAAGGAGGAAAAAGAGAGAGCTTCTAAGACAACAGAGCCGGTGTCATACGAGTAGGCTGTTTTGGGGGCCGAGTACGTATGCAATAGGGCAGGAGCACTGTAAAGAGGCAGATACAGCTAAAAAAGAAATACTATTCTTTGAGCGTGGGAAACGGGCTTATTTTTTTCTTTCTTTTCCCAGCTGTCGGTATAGTTTGTTAAAGTCAGCAGCTTGATGCACAACAAGCCAAAGGCTAAAAAGCCAAAAAGCCAAAAAGCCAAAACGCCCACAACTGCCAGAATATCAGGATGGCTGGCCAGCCGAGCCAAAAGGGGCCAGCACTTTCAATAGGGGATACTTTTTTAGACTGAGGCTTGGCCAAGCTTGGCGTAGCAACGGAGGGAGTGTTGGCCTAGTAGACGGTAGCGCGGTTGAGTGGGCGGCTGGCAGATGCAGTTACGATCAGCTGCGATGAGCTCTTGCAGCACCTGTGGCTTAGGGGGGGACAGTTGCCTATGGAGAAGGCCAGGTTGCCTGTATCTTACTCTATACATACGAGTAGTGGACACTACGGAGCAGTTGTAGAAGCTTTCTTGCGAGAGGGGCAAGGAAGAGGCTTAGAGGCAGACATCTCAAAAGGATCAAAAGCTGCTACGTACGTTGTAAGTGTGGCTTACGACTAGGCCGGCCGGAAGCTATTTTAAAAACGGTTGCAGAAACATGCATGCAGTTGCGTGTGCTGAGTCAAGATGTTCTACTTATTACTGTGTTTACTTGCTTCCCAGACTCGTACTTGCTGCTTGCGCAGAACGTGAAGCGACGACTGGGTCTCAGTGGACGGAGTTGGACTGTTCCCGAAAAGGCAATAACTCGTTTAGTGCTAGTGCCACCC
>JRUC01000830.1:0-11703 GCA_000806385.1 Leptographium procerum | reverse complement strand
CCCCCCTGGGGCGCGGCGATTTTACTTGCTGACCACTCTCTTGTCCAGAGTTCACCCCAGACCTCGCCGTAGCCCGGCTTATTTCTGCCGCTATCTAAATCCGCATATCATCCGCCCTCAGCGAAGTTTCGGCAATATCCCTTTTCGTCCCGGCTCTATCTGACATCTCGCCCTCTTCTTTCCTAGGTACGACTATCTGTTCAAGCTCCTCCTCATCGGTGACTCCGGTGTCGGAAAGTCTTGTCTGTTGCTGCGATTTGCCGACGACACCTATACCGAGTCCTACATCTCAACCATCGGTGTCGATTTCGTACGTATACTCAACCCCCCCTTGCGCTGTTCTCTGGGAAGAGCCTTCTGTTTATACCACCAACGGGCGAATCCTCCTTTACTAACAGTCGCTTTCAGAAAATCCGGACTATTGAGCTGGACGGCAAGACGGTGAAGCTGCAAATTGTAAGCACAGAAAACAGTCCCCTTCTTTCTCCGAGACGTTGGCCGGGTGGACCAATACAGACAACAGCAAGCAGCTAACCAGCCAAACCATTAGTGGGACACGGCTGGCCAGGAGCGCTTCCGCACCATCACATCCTCGTACTACCGCGGTGCCCACGGCATCTGCGTCGTCTACGATGTCACCGACATGGACTCCTTCAACAACGTCAAGCAGTGGCTACAGGAGATCGACAGATACGCCACCGAGGGCGTCAACAAGCTGCTTGTCGGTAACAAGAGCGATATGAGCGAAAAGAAGGTCGTCGACTACCAGGTCGCAAAGGTTCGTTTGTAGCATCGCTCTGCTCTCCACTTCGCTTTGCTCACTTTTGCTCACTTTGTAACAGGAATTCGCCGACAGCCTCGGCATCCCATTCCTTGAGACCTCGGCCAAGAACGCCAGCAACGTCGAACAGGCCTTCCTGACCATGGCTCGCCAGATCAAGGAGCGGATGGGCAGCACCGCTACCAACAATACCAAGCCCAGCGTGCAGGTCGGCGCTGGCCACGGCGTGTCCAACAACCAGGGTGGCGGCTGCTGCTAATCGCATCCCGCACGGCGGTTTGACTCTCGTCACTAATCGCACCGGGTGACGCAACACGGGCCACGCCACCCAACGCACATTGTCATTCCGCATTATCCCAGCCCTACGAATTACTGACTATTTCTTCCGTTTCTTCCCATCTCGCTCTCCACGCCAGCCGTCTTCTTTATTGGGGCTGCCTGTCATTCGCCTTCTGTTCTTCCATCTTCTCACCCCATGACCAGAGAACCTCAAGCAGTCACAAAGATGATCAAAGCAACACGCGACGCACAACACAGGACTGAAAGGCGGCAGATGCAGCCTCTCAATAGCCGAATGACCGAGTGGTTAAATCGGCAGTGGAGTAAGGGATGCGGCATAGATGTAGGAGGACTGCGAGGTAACTATGGGGAGTGTCTTATAGGTTTAGAAGCGGCGAAGATGGGAGATACAAGGGAGGCGATGGGTTAATAGGCTCGCTTTGTCTTTTTTTACGTTCGTTCCTGTTGTTATCGTCTTCCCGTTTTAGGTTTCCCCTTTGCTTTCATCTGTGGGTCAACGGTCTATTGTTTATTTTAGTAGTTCTTTTTTTTTCCAGCTGGCTTTTTTTCCCCTCCGAATCTGAACAAACATGCTTGAGCAATAATAGCCCGATCTGGAAGACTGAAGACTCGCGCAGTAATTCCGCTAGCAAAGCGCAAAAAAAGTGACCCTCACGTCCGCCTGACTGAGAGATGACTTCTCTTACTCTTCCACACACAGCAGTAAGACTCGGCCGAGCACGAGACGGTCTACGCTTTATGACGCTGTGGAAGGCGTGGCGGTGATCTTTGGAACTACCCACCACTCGTGATAGCACTTGTCTGGCGTGGGCACCTCGACAGCGAGTCTGCGGGCTTTCCAGCTGCCGTCGCCTATTGCCGCCTTCCGCGCCGTCGCCACTGCGATGCCGGCAAAGATGGCTGATTTCTGCATGCTCTTCGTCCGCGCGAGCCATCTGCTGTGGCAAAAGGCCGAAAACGCCTCCTCGCGCTCATCGAGCCGGGCAAGCGCCTCGAGCCCCTTTTTAGCTGCGCCGATCGCATTCTCGGCGTACGTCAGCATGTCAGCCACACTGCTGTCGGCCTGCTTCACTTCGGCCGCGAACGTCTCAAATGGCGGTACCTCCGACGGACTACCCGCTATGAACGGTCGCATGCGCAGCTCGTACCGCATCTCCACGCTGCCAAAGGGTCGGTCCGGAACAGGCATCTCACCCGTCCGCTGCAGAGCCGAATAGAAGCAGGACAGCGCTTCGGCCAGCTCCCAGCTCGCTGACGCGTCAAGTAGGGTTGTACGTAAAAACGCCAGCGATCGCTTGAAGGCTGCGCTCTGGGCCGCCGAGAGTGTGCTGATTTTCTTGCCTGCGCGATGCTGTTGCTGCTGCTGCTGCTGCTGATCCTGAATGGCGCGCATTGTGAAGGTGCGGATGCGCTCGACATGCTGCACACGTCGCTTGGCCAGGTGACTCAGGTACCAGTACATCCCGGGCAGCTCGTCGGCCAGGTAGACTTCCAGCTCAAACCCTAGCTGTAAAGCCCACTCCATCAACTGCAGCTTATAGAGGAAGACCCATGACGACAGGGGTAAGGCATCGGCAGCGGAAAGCCTCTGCGGTGCCGCACCGACGCCCGGCCTACCGCCATCCGCAGCATTCTGCACCAGAGCATCTATCTCCTCTGCATCAATTTGAAGTTTGTCCCACTCCTGGATGGCGCGACATAGCATACGGCGAGCCCGGCTCCGGTTTTGGCATAGTGTCCGGAAGACATCGAGGTAGACTGGAAAGGCACGCTGCCGAAACTCCTCCATGTACTGAGCCACGGCGAAGCGAGGGTCCTGCACTGCCTCGACTTCATCGTTCATTGGGTCAAGCAGCATGCTGGAAGGCAACACTATCAAAGCCAAGTCGTCGTCCATCACCTTCCGGATGCTCATCTGGCCAAGCATGATATTGTCTGCAAAGATCAGGTCCTGCATCAACACACGTATGAATACGAGTGGCTGTGGCTTTTGTGCTTGGAAGGTGAACACGAATTTCTGTATGGCACGTCAGCATCTTTCGCGAACCAGCACACGGATAAGCAGACAGCCTCCCAATACTACTCACCAGCAAGCTTTGCGGATCCGCGTACCTGAGGACATCGATCACGCTGTTACCGTCTTCGCAGAAGCGTAGCCACCGTTCACAGGCTTCGCTGAAACTCGGCTGTATGATTGGCCGCGGTGGCATCGTGCTAGCTAGCCGGCGCTGTAGCTTGACACTGAATGACTCGGGCAGGCTCTTGCCTAGCTCGTGTGTCTTCTTGATGCTCTCCATGGCAGCCGACATCTGTTTCCACGGGACTTGTAGCGCGTCCGGTTGCATGCGAACCTCGGCCAGCTCGATGGCATTGAGAAATGCGTCGCGAAACTCTAGGCGGGCGTCCAATGCTAGGGAAGCCTCCTTCGACCATCCGTTTCCATGGTCGAGAACGGCTTCCCGTGCCGAAAGCAGTACTTGGCGGACGTCCTCTTGCGTAACGTTTTCAAGCAGAGACAAATGATATGTATTTGTAACAAAGTCTTCTTCCTAAAGCCACTCATCAAGGAGCACCAGTCCAAAAATAAGTCAGTGACAAGAGGCACAACAACTCGGGGTATATCTTGGCTTTGCACCTGCCTCGTAGTAAATCTGGGCTTTGACGCTCTTAATCACATGCGAGCATGTCTTTATGAGGCTAATGCAGTAGGCACGCAACACGACATGAGCAGGAGATGCAGCAAGCTCCTGCGGGCTGCGGCCGCGAACGAAATCAACCTCTGAAATTGTTGATGGGACGGGCGACAAAATCGCGAATATGTAGGCACTGGTAAAGATTGTCTGAGACAACGGGTAGCCAAGATGCCATGCCATCTATACACAAGGTTAGAAAATTGATTTGAAGCACTAAGAAAAGAGCCCAGAAGGAGGAATACCTCTAGACACAGGAGCTGGTCGATGATCCCGACGACCTCCTCCGGAAGTAGAAGCCGTGCAAAATCATAGTCGTCGTCTTCTAGCTCCTCGGCTGGAAGGCAACCGCTGTCCATCTTGGGATCCATGATCTAGATGAGAAAGAAGGTCTAAATTAGTCAGGCTCTTGAAGAGGGAGCGACGATAGTTCGGTCTTAGTTCTTACCTCCAACGCCCCAACGGACTCAAAAAGCGTGAAGAAGGGGTCCTTGATCAGCTCCCCTGGCTCAAGAGCTACATAACACGTCAGAAAAAACTCTGTCATCGGTGATAGGGAAAATATCCTTACTTGATGCCGCTGCCTTGAACTGCTCTGTAATATCTACAGAAATGACGCCACCGGTTACAGGCCGAGGCGGACGTACTTGTGATGGTGACGCCAGGGGAGGCTTCGCATCGAGCGAGAGACCCCGGAGTTCTATCTGATGGTGAGAAAACAGGACACAGCATGAAGGGCTGCTATGGTCCAGAAGTCTGGCTTACCACTGGAGACCGCCGGCTCATCCCGGATCTTGCCAGGAGACCCTTCAGTCTCCTGAACCTCATTGTCGCGCATCAGGCAAGAGGAGGAAAATAGGAATAGTGGCGTGGGACTGGGCTGCTTTCATCGGTATCTATGTGCTTGTATGTCGACCCGAGGTGAGCTGTGGTAAGCCGCCACCGTTAAAACCGTGTACCTTAATCTATCGCTGCCTTTCGCATTTGACTCTATGGGGCAGGCTGTATGCAACGAGTCGCAGCTGCCTCACGCGCGCAGCACCGAAAATGGCAATAGGATATTCGCCTCTGGGAGGGCCAGTCCTGCGGTCTTGATTGGAGAGAGACTTAGTTCTAATAACGTAGTTTCCCAACGGGTGAATTTACTGTCACTTGGGGCCATAAATGAGTGGTGCTAATTTTTGTTCTACCAGATCGGTATAGAATTTGATGGTCATAGGTAGGAGGGGCAATACATACATTTCTGGCTCCTAAATCATCCACCCAAAAAGCTGTTGGCCACCAATTCAGTTACAGAGCAGCAGGGCCCAAACTAGCAGACCTTGCTTGCCCATTTTTTACACACGGCCAGCTGCAGATACTTGCAGTTTCCTGGAGGTAGCTAGTTTCAAGCATAGACTCTCACAGAATTAAAAAAAAAGCGGGCACGACGACTTTAAGACGCAGGTGCTGACTTCGGTCTAAAGGAATTGATCTTCCAACGGCTTTTTTTCGCTATTTCATTGTCTACAGAGGAAATAAAACCCTTCTTTCCTCTCTAGAAGATACATACAGTAGTTCGGCCGACACGATGACGTACCGAATGAATGGGCTAAATTGTCACAAACGTTTGACCGAAAGTTAAGGGGGCCGGGGGCGCCCGGTGGTCGATGGCCCTTGGCGTAAATTTCGTGAGTCCATCCGCCCTTCCGCTGCCTGTGAGGCTGCTCATGATGCCTCTTCTGAAGGCGCCCCTCACACATCTAGTCGGATGCGCTCTATCTCGTTCAGTCGGTTGTCTGTACGTGGCATCGCTTATGCCGAGCCGGCGGCCTCGGTGGCGGAGGGAGCCTGGGCAGCCGTCACGTTCTTCGGCTCGCTCGCCTTGCCATCCTGGTTCGACATGTCTCGTCAGTGAAAAGATACCCTTTTGAAATCCAATTCGGCGCCGCTTCCTGCCACGTTAGGTCGTGCACCTACCGCCCACTTCTGCATCCGGAGGTCCACCTGGCCACGGCGCTCAGCAATCAATCTCTTCTCCTCGTTGAGGCTCTGGCGCACGGCGCGGCTGGCAATTGCCAGGTAGCGGTTGTAGCTATTTGGAAACGAGTCAGGTCGGGCGGTCCTCTCTGTAATCCTCGCTTGCTTCTTTCCTCCACCAATTGGCGCCCACTCACGTCAGGCCTGCAGCTTTCCACGCGAACACCATCTTGAATTGATTATTTTGAAGCTGGCGGCTTCTTGTTCGGATTCGTCGTAGGTAGTGGATTGGAGGTGGTCGGTCAATCGGCAATTTCGTTCACGATGGGGGAAGGGAAGAAGGGGAAGAAAAATCCATAAATCAAAATAGCTCGGGATTATCTGCGCGACATATTCCGCTCCGTCGCAGCCGATTAATCACGTGACAGATAGCTCGAGCTACTTAAAACATGCGCTATTCTTTACCTGAAGGCTACGCGCGACCCCTGCATTTTAAAAGACAGAGGATTTGTGCAAGAAAAGCAAGTGAACTCTTTTAGAATATCAGCGGCTTATATTCGAAATGAAATCAGAAACTGTATTGTAGATATATAACGACGACCACCGACTGCTCTCGCTCCCCAGCTCTCCCAGTTCAGCATCACCTCGACGACTGCACATTTTCGTTTTGGAGTATCTAAGAAGAGGGGGTTATATGCACAAAGACCAAGGCCGGGCCAGGAATCGATTCTGCCCGCGGTTTTGGACGACTGTTGATACAAAAAGCTTTCATTTCCCCTGCCCAACCTAGTCAAGATATAAGATATCATCCACGTCCCATGATTGCATTATACCTTCAGGCCGATATCCTCGGCATACGGCAGCACGTGCAGGTCACCCACAGCCGCATACGACGCCTTCCCGTCCAGGAACTTCTTTGCCAGCTGCGAGGAGGATAGAGTTAGCAGGGTGAACGAGACTCGAGGGAGAAAGCCTCTGTGCTCTAGATTCTAAGTTCAGAATTGGGTTTTGTATGGAGACGTACTGTCTTGAGCTTGTCGGCGCTGACGGAGTCGAACGCCTTAATGTCGGCAGCCTTGAGGCCGTACAGGGCGGCGGTGCCGGCGGCGGTCAGAGCGGCGCTGCCAGACTCGGTCGCCGTCAGGATGTCAAACTTGGTCTTGGCGATGGCCTTGGTCAGGTCCTCCTTGCTGACGGTGCCGTCGGCGACGCTCTTGACGACCTTGACGGCTTCCTCGGCAGCTTTCCGGATGGCCGCGGCGGAGCCGCCGCTGACCTGGATGGTGAACAGGCCGGCGTCCGAGTACAGCAGGTTCTGGGCGACGACCTCGGCGGACAAGCCGGTGGTGGCCTTGGACAGGAGCGAGAAGCCGGGCGTCCACTTGATGCTGGACTTGCCGCCCAGCAGGGACGCCAGCACGGCCGCGGCCGGGTCGGCAGCGTCGAGGCCGGCCGTGGGGAAGGCGATGACGACAGCGCTGCTGGCGGTGGACTCGGTGCGCAGCTGGCCGCCGTAGTACTTGGAGGCGGTGGCGTTCAGGGCGACGGTGCTCTTGGCTGCGGCGGGGACGCCCTTGAAGAAGGGCTCGACCCACTTGGCGAGGGCCACCTGGGTGGCGCCATCGGCCACGACAGCAATGTTGGGGCGGGTGTAGGCGGCGCCGGCAAAGGCGGAGATGTCGTGCTCGCCAGCGGCGTGCGCTGCGGTCGTCGGGTAGAGAGCCTCGCCGAGCCCGGAGTGGAAGGCGGCAGCGTGGGCAGAGTCGACGGCGCGGGCCAGGGCGTTGGCCGTGTACTTCTCCTGCTGGATGTGCAACACCGGCTCAATGTCCTCCTCCAGCTCGTGTCCTGCAAATGGTTGAGAAAGAAGAGCGCGTTAGGAAACAATTGAGAAAGAGAGAAGAGCAAAAGAGCAGAAGAGCAGAAGAGCAGAACTTTTGCACATCCATCTTTCATCCCTCCCTTCCCTTCTCTGGGAATGCTATCGCTGCTGCTTACTGGTAAACTTGGTCTCCGAGATGACCTCGCCGAGCAGCTCGGTAAAGTACGGCAGGTGTTCGCGGAGGAAGCTGGCCTCAAGGACGACGGCCTCACGGGTGTGGTAGGCGGTCAATTGGCCGCCGAGGAGTTCGCTTTCGCGCGTGATCCGCAGAGCAGAGCGCTTCAGGGTGTTCTGTCGACGAGGGGAAAGAGAGAGAGTAAACACACGTTAGCCTGAGGTACCCGAGATACAGCAGCTGCATGTCCAGATGATCCGGGTTCGCGAGCACGCCAACTATTGATTGACGCCCTCATTTCACTCCCCCACCCTCCCTTCACTTTGCCCATCTTTGCCCGTTTTGCTCATCGTGCCATCGTGCCATTGTGCCATTGTGCCATTGTGCCATCATGCCATCTTGTCCGGCCTCCGCATCGGCCGACTTTTGGGGGGACCACAATCGGGGGAGTCGGGGGAAACGCGCTCACCTTGAAAGCAAATGCCTCAAGTCCGGCAGTCAGGCCAGGCGCCGGCTGGTACCGCGTGCCGGCCTTGGCGACGACAGCAAGCTTTGTGGAAGGGCCCTGGCCATCCTTGGAGACGACGGTGACGCCGGCAATCTGAGTCGGCTCAAAGGTCGAGGAGCCGGAAGCGGCGGCAGCAAAGGCACGGGTCTGGGTCCGGGCGCAGGCCTGCTGCCGCCGGAGGGCAAGCTGGCCTGCCCTTGAGACGGCTGATCTCGAGATCATGGCTAGACGAGGATTATGCCGGAGAGAGAGAGAGGAACAGAGAGCGAGCGAGGGGGTGGAGCCTCAATTGACTTGCGAGGGTGTTGCAAGAGGTTGCAAGGAGGCGTGAGAAGCTTCGGCGGGCTGGTCTGATTTTCTTTTCCTATTTTTTTCCCGTTGGACCTCAGGCAGGGGAAAGCGGTCATCCAATTGTCTGCGAGTTATTTCATTTTCCGCGCAGGGAAGAATACGGCCTAGCCACTGTTCCGAGCAATTTTCGGCCAGCGAGAAAAAAAAAGCGGAAAAACAGCTGGCAGCTGGCGGACAAGCCATTAACCCGGATGCCAGCTGGCAGCCCGTCAAAGTTGCGCTTTTCGACGGATCCGGCCTCTATAGTCTTATTCCCCACTGTAGACCCCGCTAAGAAGCTCGTCGCCCACCCGCTGAAAAGACGAGGGGAGAGAGTGTCCACTTGCTACGAATTGGCGAACCCCAAACAGTAGAATTAGTAGGCCTAAAAAAAAAAGTTCTGCAGTAAAGCCGCCGGAGCCTCTTTTGAAAAATTTCTCCCATACAACGCACACCTCTCAATGACTTTACGGTAGCATTTGTGGCAGCTCTAGAGATAGTGAGAGGATCTCTAGATGCCAGACACCTGAGCGAACTATCATACTTCAGTTGTGATTCGCTATGTTGGCGGTGGTGAGTCATGGAGTCTCTCTTATATGCTATCTTACTTACTGCACGAGGAGTCCTACTCGTATTGTCGCAAAAAGCTGGTCTATGCTAACCAAGACGCCATGGAACAGACGAAAAACCTAGCGGAGCTCTGCACTCTGGTCATCGATGATATCTATGGGGAGCTTCCTTCCGTATGCTACCCCTCCTCTTCCATCCTCTGTCTCTCTGTCTCTCTGTCTCTCCCTATCTCCCTATTCTCTTCCCCTCTTTTTATGCATCTCTGCAGGAGCTTTGCAGGCAAGTTTTTGGTGGGGATAGAAAACGGTGCTGACCTCATATTGCAGCGAATCTTTGCGGCTCTCATCAACCATGGCCGGTCTACGGTGTCTCAGCTCGCTCACTACACATCTCTAACCCCGAGGCAGCTTCGACATGGCCTGGCCGTTCTCCTGCAGTACGACCTGCTCTATTTCCAGGTCAACGCGGCCGACGGCACCACCGTGTACGATGCCAACCCAGAGGCAGCCTACAACGTGATGCGCTCCGGCAAGGTGCTGGAAATAGTGGAGAGCCTGTACGGCGCAGACGCCAAGGACGTTGTGCAGAATCTGCTGGCGCTGGGCCACACTCGTATTGCCGACCTCAAGGACGCATATACGGCCAAGATTGTCAAGTGGGAAGCATCGCTCCGGGAGTGCAACGGCGACAAGGAGATGGCAAATGGAAACGTAAACGCAAACGGGGCTGCAGTAAACGAAGATCCGTCCGACGAGCATGACGGCAGCCACGCGGCGCCCCCACGAGAGGGCACGGCCATCAGATCCATGAGCCATCTGAACTCTGTCGTCTCCCAGCTAGTCGTGGCCGAGGTGGTGGAGGTGGTGACGCCGCTGAGCTTCCAGAGCTTTCCAGACCGTCTCGACCAGGCCCGAGACTACATCAAGCGGACATACTTTCCTGACGAGATTCGTGGGCAGAAGAAGAAGGACGAGTTCGAGTCGCGCCTGGCAGACCATCTACAGTCGCTTCGGGACGAGCCGCGGAAGCTGAAGCGCACGCTGCAGGCAAACGGCGGCGGGCGGCAGAAGCTGCGGAAGCTGGCCAACGGCAGCGACGTGGCCAACGGACACGACGACGGCGACCACGACCCGTTACTTGATGTAGGTTGCCATATGCTTGCAGGAATTGATTCAGTGCAACGCAGCAAGAGTTTAATGCTAACAGCAAGGGGGAGGGCATACAGGCCAAGACGATTCTCCGGGTGAACTACGAGCGGTGCGCGGTGCTGCTGCGCAACCAGCGCCTGGTGCTGGCTGCCGCGGAGGCCATTGGCGAGACGACGTCGCAGGTATACGCGGTGCTGCTGCGGCAGCTGACCGAGACGATCCCACGCTGCCGTGCCGACCCGACGATGGACACGGCGGGCAGCAGCGACTTTCTGCGGCAGCGCCTCATCGGCACGTGGGACGTGTTTGACCACCTGAGCCCTTCGGTGGACGTTTTTACGGGCATCGGCAAGGTGACGGCCAACGAGATCGACGTGCCGACCTCGGAGCGGCTGGAACGGCACGCAAAGGTGGACGCGTTCATCACGGGCGGCGACGGCGACGGCAGTGGCGAGGATGACGACGGCGGCGGTATGGACGGCGATGACGACGACTACGACTCGGAGGGCGAGGTGCAGATCACGTCGGTGATTAGGCAGCCGGCAGCAGCAACGGCAGCAGCAGCAGCAGCAGCAAACGGCAGCGGCGAGCAAAACGGAAGCGGCGAGCAAAACGGCGGCCAAAACGGTGGCCAAAATGGCGGAGGCCCCCGCGTCAAGTTTGCAGACGGAGTTGTGGGTGGCCAGGGGGGCGCGCCGGCCGTAAACATCCAGGAGACGCGGCTGCAGCAGATGCGGCAGCACCTTCTGCTGCTCTGCGACCACCGACTGCGGTTCCTGCGGCACTGCGACCGGGGCCAGTGGACGGTGGACTTTGTGCCGCTGCTGCGGCGGCTGCGCGAGGCGGAGCTGGACGGCGCGATCGGGCGGCAGGCCGGACGGCAAGGCTTGCGGCTGGCGCGGATCCTGCGCGACAAGGGCAAGCTGGACGAGAAGACGCTGCCGGCGCTGGCGCTGATGAAGAAGAGCGACGTGCAGCACAAGATGCTGGAGCTGCAGGCGCACGGCTTCGTCGACATGCAGGAGGTCCCGCGCGACAACAATCGGTCGGCCAGCCGGACGCTGTTCCTGTGGTACTGCGACACGGCGCGCGCCGAAGACATGCTGCTGGACAACGCCTACAAGGCCATGGTGCGCTGCCTGCGCGTCCGCGACGTCCACCGCCGCGCCAGCCGCGAGGTGCTCGCCTTTGTGCAGCGGCCCGACGTCAAGGGCCGCGAGCGCGAGGCCCTCGAGAAAAAGTACTTTGACCGCTACCAGAGGTACTGCGACATCGAGGCCAAGCTGACCGGCCAGGTCATGCGCCTCGACGGCCTCGTCGCCACGCTGCGGGACTTTTGATCTCTCTCTCTCTCTCTCTCTCTCTTTCTCTCTCTACTCTCTGTTCTTGACGTGGACTCTTTGTGTGGCCTTTGTGGGCT
>JRUC01000829.1:0-11703 GCA_000806385.1 Leptographium procerum | reverse complement strand
GAGAGTTGGGGGTGGGGGGGAAAGTATGAGGCCGGGAGACGGTGCAACCACGCGCGCTGCAAATGGATTCGCGTCGCACGGTGCAGTGTCCTGGGCGGCGGTGGCACGTAAAAGTTTCACGGGTGGAACAAAAGCCGGCAAACAGAAAAGGAAGCTGAATGCGAGGCCAATCAGATCTGATAAGGGAACATGCCGGCAGGTCGTCGTATCGCAGTCGCAGTCGCAGTCTGTGGGGAGGCAGGAGGGGAAAAAATTGAGAGAGATGCAGGGAGAGGAAAGCAACCGTTAAAAAAGGGTAAGATACAACGGCGACAAACTGGCCTCGACGGTATGTCGCTGAGATGACGCCGGGGGAGGCGAGATGAGGAACGAAGAAACAAGGAAAAGTGGTCGTGGTGATAGGTGGGGAGAATGTGCGTCAAAGCGGGACAGTCGGACTGGATTGGAGAAAATGGAGGTGGAGGACAAGTGCGCTGGACGTCTAGCCTTGCTTCCTATCAGCCCCAGCTACGACAAGAATGGTTCGGCTAGACAGGGAACAAAGAGAAGAGGGAATACGTGCAAGGAAGCTGATGGCTATGGGATAATGGGGGAAGGTTGACACCGAAGCTGTCGGATAAGGGTTGAAAATTATTGTGTTTGACGATGTGGAGAGCCAGTCAGCAATCGTTGACGGAAAGAATGGGTGGGACGAAAGGGGGATAGAGGAAGGTGCAGAGAAGCGTAGTAAGCTTCTCAAAACCCAGAAGACCAGAAGGGAAGTGAAAACGGGGAGATGGGGAAACGGGAAAACAGAAAACGCATGCGATGAGTCCCAATTCCTGAGCCAGCGTCTTGCGTAAATGGTAAGCTTGTCTTTTCCGGGTTCCTGCCTGCGTGGAAATTTTGTCTTAAACGCGCGCATCCTTCCCTTTCTGCAGAGAAGCCTAATAATAATATGACGTATGACGTATTCTCCTGCTTTCCAGCGTGCTTTTTATGCTTTCAAATCCGTCGCCATTTTAGCAAGATACCCAGCATTGTTGCCCGGTTTTTTTTTTTTACCAAGCACACGGGGGAAAAAGTGGCCACTCTGCCAATCAGGACACGACAGAGCGCATACCAGCCAGCCCCTTAGTGCGCTAAAAAATGGGTGGAACCCACTAAAGGCCGCGCTGCTGAAAACGGGTATCAGCAGATATGTCGCCAATCAGCCTTTCCAGCACCTTGTTTCTCGGAGACCCGGACCAGGCACTGGAATGAGTGTTTTCAAAACCTTTGCGCATTAGAGTAGAGCCTATGTGAATGGCGACTAGTCTCTGACAACAACAGCCACCAAAGCACCGCGGGCGTCTCTTTACTTAGAGCAGACATATTGGAAGCCTGCTCGAGGGGCATTCCTCGCCGACAGTGCGCCCCGCGAAACGAGGATAGCGCACCCGTGCAGGGGATGACTGTGCGTATCAGGCTTTACGTGCTTGGTACAGGGAAAGGCATTGTGACGTCAGAAACAGGCCACAAAACCCTCAGCCAATGAATGTTCTGGCAGGTGTGCTATGTAGGATGACAGCACGCTAAGCCCACGCGCACAGGAGCACTGCCAGGCACCAGAAGGCCCTCTCATTGGCCGCTAACTCAAATGGCCATACAAAGAAATACCGTTTTTTGTCGCTTTTGTCGTTTTTGTCGCTTTTGTCATGTTTGTTTCGGCCATCTTTGCTTTTTATATCTCGGCCTTCTTGATTTATACTTGAGACAGCCCCTGAAACAGTACAAAAAAAGAAAATGCGTAATTCCCTGTCCGCCAGCGAAAGTCCAATCCATTGTTCTGCCATGGCTGGCTCCCAACACGTCAACGGCTCCCAATTCTCTCGTCCATAACCACGGATTTTGTCTGTTCATCACTTGACATCACTTGGAGGTTCATTATTGGTATACGGATGAATTGGGTCCATTAACTTATTTTCAAAGAGTCCATTTACTTTCAGGAATGTACCCTAGGCGAAGCCTCTCCTGGCTAAGCACCTCGCACTCCATTTGATACCGAGACACGGCATCAACTATCTTGTTCCGCAACTTCAGATGCCTCAATATGAGCACGGAAAAGTGTTCTTTCCCCTGTGCCCCTCCAACTGGAAGCGTGTCGATCGATACCCGAAGTGAGCTGTTGGAGAATCGTTCAGCCACCGCCGTCCAGGCTTTGTGGCAGCTTTCTGTCCATATAAATTGCATATCACATGTTCCTCTTATTGTGACGGTGGGAGGGTCCACTTCAAAGCGGAAGAAGCACCCCAGCTTATAGGTTGCGTTCCACAACTCCATGATTTTCAGGTTTGGCATTTCCATGGCCATGCGGCCTGCAAGCTCAAGCACATTGTACCCGTCTGAGTGCGGTGACAGCGACGATTCTGTCAGAGCAAGTGTGTTCAGCTGTGGCCAGAGCCAGGCTCCTTGTCGTAGTTGTCGGTCTTCAGCTGCGCCAAAAAACTCTTTGGAATCAATGATGAAGGACTGGGTCAGACTCCGCAAGGTGTGACTTGCTCGAACTAACGCACGACCTAAGCTCCTTCTATTAAACTCTTTGGAGACAGAATAGAAAGAAAACGCTTCTGAATATTGTAAGGATATATGCAGCTCTTCGAGGGACTTGGGTAGCCGCCGTCTTTTGAGCTTGTGGATAAATTCTGTTTAGTTGTTAGGCAAAGCTATCTTTTCAAAAAATTTATGAGGTGCAGTTTTGACTGTTGACATACCTAAAAGATGCTCTAGGCTCCATTGTTCTATGCGCAACTCGCGAATTTGTCGAAATGCGGGCACGAGCAGTGACATGACCAGCGCGGGCGAAATGAGACGATGGAACCGTCGGCGGATTACCAGGCCTCGAACAACATCGAGTTGACGCAATGTCTTCGTTGTGCCCTCGGCGATGTAGTCAGAATTTAAATCAAGTGGTGTTCCAAGCACTCGTCGTTTTTCACTCAGAGTAGATCCGTGACCCGACAGCACGTCTTCCAGTCCCTTGAAGCGTATCGGTTCTCCCAGCTCCCAATTCTTGTATGCTGTAAACCTGTCGTCCAAATCATCCACAGACTTGTAAGGGTAGTCTGGTATTAGGCGGAAGTCGCGGAGTATATGTATTGAATCGCTCCACGACGAGGCGCTCAGTTCCAGGATCAACCCTTGCGCTCTGCTTGCGTGGCCACCGAACTGGCTATCCCATGACTGAAGCTCTCTCAGAAGCGGCCACAGTGCTTTCGTAAAGGCAGCACCGTTGCGGCGTGCAGTCTTGGCATTTTCGACTTGCTGGCATTGGAAGCATTCGTAGCTGGGAAGACGAAACGTGGAGATGCAAATGCCGGATGTAACCTCGACGCTCTTTTCGCTCGGCGCCAACGATGTCAGAAAAGCTTTTTACCTCGTGGCCGCGGATATTTAGGTGTCGGAAGGTTTCACGCTCAAAGAAGTATTGCCAGTCGCGGGAGACAACTGCATATGCGGCTAGGGTCCGGGCCATCCTCTTCTTGTTCGGATTACCCTGAGCGGTTCCGGAGCTCATGTGTATCCCAAATACTGGACTGTCTTCTGGCCAAACGTTCAGATCTCGGCGTTTGTTCGCACTGTATTGAACAATGTATTCCCAGATGAGAATGCGGATCTCTAGTGGCAGCGAGTTCCAAGAAGCCATTGTGAAAATGATCGTACTTAAGAGACTGCGTATGCGATATAGTGAAGAGAAAGCAAATGAAAAAGAATAGAGTGAGGTAAAAGGAGAAAAGGAAAGAGAGAGGCAGAAAGGAATGGAAGGCAATTAAGACTGTACGCTATGCTGGCAGTCATTAGTCACAACATACGTCGCTCGTTATGGATAGCTTCAACGTATATAGAAGCCAACCATGGCTCTCTTACTCATGGATTCACGCAGAACATAACGGAAAACTGGCCGGAAACTCCGGGTCTGCACATTACTCCCATGCCGTGCTGCACGCTTGTGCCGAGAATAGTGCCGGCAATGGGTAGCACACGAAGCATTAACGCGCATCCCAAACACGTATCGCTGAGGATGGACGACAGACGACGACTATAAAACGACCAACTTGTCGCTGTTAGAGAGCCGTTTATTTGTAACCTAGATTCACTAGTAGCGTCTACAGCGTTTCTTTACTACGAGAGAACTGCAAGTTCACTTAGCTTAATTACTAGAATGCTAGCAGACAAATTGGTTGCATTCTCACATACTGCAGTTGGTGTTCGCCAGATTTATCTACAAGAGACCAACCATGTATTTCTTTTCTTCAGGGTGGAGGAGCAGCATAGGGCTCTTCAGGTCCACCCAGCCCATGTATGGCTTACTGAGCCCATATCCCATGCGCTCCTGGAGGGCCTGCGGGAGTCCCCTGATCGAGTCGATGCTGTTGGCCAGATATTGATTTTCTTCCTGTCTCAGCCAGCCTCTGCAGCTGAACGTGGAGAGGAGGATGCGATACTCATCCTCTGTCGTGTTCGCGGAGCCGCCATGAAAACATCCTGAGAGCATCATAAAGGCGTCACCAGGATTGAGCTCTGCCTGGACGGTCTGTGCTTCGTTTGGAGGCCCTTCGCGGTAGTCCCACAGGTGAGATCCTGGGATGAATCGGGTAGCACCTTTCGGCGCGTCAGTATTGTTTCGGACTCGTCTGGGGATCTACTATCCTACCTACCATTTGCCTTTGTGCTGGGGGTAGCGGCTATAAACAGGCCCACGCCATTGTCCCTCCCGATAGTGTGCTCGGCAGCAGCTCGACGGTCCGTATAGTGAGGAGGATCGTCTCGGTGAAGAGGCTGTGCGCCTGCGCCAGGTCCGATCCGGAAGACTATGGTGTTGTGGACCTGTGGCTCGCTGACGCTCTCTTCCAGCGTATCACCAACCTGGCAACCTTGTCAGATTAAGGTGCACATCTAGACGAAAGGCAGGCAGGGCACTGCCGACCCGTAACACTTGCCCAATTGTTTGCGCGGCTGGTGAGCAGGGCGTCGCTGACGCCCAGCCATAAAGGATCCCCGACGACCGACGTGGCAAAAGTGGGAGACTTGCCCATCATGCCAAACGCCCGCCGAGTTTCAGGAGGGAAGAAGTTGTCTATAAGCAGGTTAGACAGACAGCTGAGCAATACCATGCTGTATACTGTGTACCACCGGCCGTGATCTGCTCTTACCATTCGGCCAGGGCTTGTCGGCCTCCAGGTAGGGATTGGCATCTTTCAGGATCCGTTCTACCTCTTCCATGCCCATAAAGTTGCGCAGGATGACTCCGCCAGCGATTCCCAGAGCGCTGACAACATCCTCCACGGTCGCGGTGGATCGGTCGAGCTCCAGAACCTTGGGCAGCGGCGACTTAGAAGACTTGACTGGGCTAGAAGCGCCGTCTACGTAGCAGTCTGCCCTATCGTCGACTACAGATGGCGCCATGGAAAAGTCTTGCGATACCACTGATAGAGATGTTGGATTCTGAGCATGGACAGCCCGGCGTTTAGATATATATACTGCCGTACCACGCCTTGCTTATCTGCTCGCTGTCTGTTGCCTTTCTAGGAAGTTTGGCATTTGGGTCTCCACAATGACCTGATCCGATAATGAAATGAGCATCCAGCACCAAGATGATTTGCACTGAGGAAGACCACCCAGATTTCATGAGAGAACCACTTCGTGGCCTCGCCGCATAACAGCCCCGATTCGTCTCGTCCACATTTTGTTTCATGCTTAACAGCCAGAATAGCTGGATTGGGTATTCGCTAAAATCATGCGCACGTAATCCTGCTAGTCATCGTCCTGGCTACCGTTGGCACATGTAGTCATCGACTATTCTTGATATGTCAGGTACCAAGACGTATATTACCAGCCAATCATCACTGGCCTCCCATCGGACTGTATGAGAAGTTCTTCCTCTGAAAGTCGTTATGTCGTTATTGGTAAAACCCGGGCGCCATGACGGCATAACATAGTAGGAAGCACATGCTGGCAATATTGAGCCCCATGGGCCTTTCGCTCGCCGGTCTGAGAAAGAATACTTGAATCTCTCCTGTATTATTATCAAGCGACAGCCGGTAAGCTGATTTAGTATAACGTGGGATTTGTCGATTTCGTCGGGGCCGTTGACTTCGTCTGGAGTGGGCAAAAGAATCTGGACAGTAATGAGGTCGGTCCTTAAAAGAGACATCGAAATGAGGCGCTCTGTTGGCCATGATGAGTTTTAGTCCAGGTGCAGACGTAGCCGTTGAGAATTGGGAGCGAACAACTTTTGGTGCTGAGTGTGCTTGTCCTGTCGACGCCCACAAGCTTTACTAGCGCAGGCTACACAGGGCTACATGTTGCTCGTGTATCAGACATTTACAACCCGTTTGAGCGAATGCTGCACGATCGATTGTACAGGAAACTGGCAGCAAAAATAATGTTCCGAGGCCCGTTTGCTTGGCAGGCAGGGTACACGATAAGGAGAGAGTTCAGCCTTTCAAGTTTCTAACCCAAATCCGGGTCGACATATCTTTGCCCTTAGGACAGACAACAACCTAGGGGCTGTCGATTGATGAGCTCTTTAGGCCTGTACTTTTGAGGTTTGCGTTTGCATCCATCAATTAGTTGTGCGTGAAAGCCCGTTGATACAGCAACGTCTATATGTCCAGTCCACCGGAGAGCAGGCCGTGAAGCCTCCAGGGCAGCGGATGTAGTTCAGTATTTGGTGTCCTATCTTGCAAGGATGTTAATCTAGCTGCTAAATAGTAGTCTGGAGGTCCGCCAGGCCTTTTGCTGTGACTTTTGACGGACCATTTTTTTGCTAGTCGATGATCCGGCTGTTCCTGCCAGCCTTGACTAGTAGCCTGCCGTGCCTGACAAGACCTCTCCTGCCAGTCAGGTCCGCTAGCTCGCCGCCTGAGAGCAGGTACTGTTTGGTTGTGATATGAGACCAGTCACAGCTCCTTTGTATACCATGCCGCCAAGCCCGAGCACTGAAAGTCTGCCTTCCCGTCCGCCAGCCAGTTTTCCTCCTCCACCCTGATCATGTGCCACTTGCAGAGATACATGAGCACTTTGTAAGACGCTACGAAGGAGAGGTCGTGCGGCTTTCGGCATATATCACAATCGTCGTGTCCGTCGTCGTCGTGGCTGTCTTCCATCAGCCTCAGGACGAATCGCAGGCAATGGTCGATGCCATCCCAGCTGCGCTTCTCGTCCGCGAATGCTCTGAAGTACCTCTTGGGCGAGTCTGAGCACAGCTGATCATCCCACCGCTGCAAGACCTGATCGATGCTGGGCATGTCTGTCGGCTCGTGTATGAGATAGGAGCTGACCAGCTGCCGGAACGAGGTCTCTACCGCAGCGCTCTGTACCCAGTTCTTGGCCTCTGCAAAAGTCAGGTCCACCTGTCTCGCCACCGTCATTAGATCGATGTCTTTCATATGGCGACGCACCAACGAGTTAGGCCCAATCGGGTTGTCATCGATGACCATGTGGTACATTTTTTGGCGGTAGAGTCAAAGGACGTTAGATATGGGTTTATGGGTTTGTGGGTTTATGGGTTCTATGTAGTGAGTAGCGTTGAATGTGCAGAGGAAAATGAATGAATCTGCCGCACCGACTCGATCAACAGGCAATATGTGGCAGCAGTGCCCTCCCTCCGTGCCCCAGTAAATCTACAGTGGTGTTCGTACATAGCAACGCAATGAATCACTCCTGGCAGGAGCGACTGTTGTCGCGAGGAAAGGACGACCCAGCACTGGGTATGTAACCGAGAGGCAGTTGCGTGTCTCATTGAGGGCTAGCCGGGCAGATATTCGGCCGCATTTCAGCGTGTTGTAGCCAGAGCGCGTCACGAAAAGTGCTTGTAATCCTGCAGAGCACATTGGCTGCGTGCCACAATCCTACCCACCGTTATTTTATTGCATCCTCGTAGACGAGTAATCGCCCCCCTTTTTTTTCTGGTTTTCTGTATTGATGGCGAGCATTGGTAGCTGCGAGCAAGCCCGACGTCCTCGGCTCGGAAGGCACGACCCTCGCTGACCGATGACAGACCGACGGCAGACAAGCTTTTACTCCGCACGCGGGGGGACGAAAGTCGCGGGGGAGCTCGGCGGCGCGACGCATTTACGACCAGTCCAAGCAAGGCAGGTCCGACCAATGCGCCAGCGACTAATTACGCCATTTCGTCAAAGGACCATGTCACACATTTGAGGGAACAGGGCAGCCACGGCCCTGTTGGCGTATATTTAATTGGGCCTCCGGTGCCCGGTTTGAAGAAGAAGAAGCCGAACGAATCGAGCAGACAGAAGAGACGATTTCGAGAGATATTTTTTTTTTGCATCCTGCTTCTTGCCATGTCTGCGGCCCGTCTTGTGTGTCGTCTGCCACCAGCTCTGACGCATACCTCACAACCACTGTCAGCATTGTCGTCTGCTTTCGTCTTTTTGGCACGAGCACAAACGAGATCTAGAACAGGAACATCAACAGGCTACAGAATGGCTTCTTCATCATCGTCGCCACCTTCTGCCGGCGCAAAAAAGGACTGGTCCGCGGCCCAGTACCTCAAGTTCAACAGCGAGCGCACCCGCGCCGTGGACGACCTGGTGTCGCGGGTGCCGCTGCCGGGCGGCAAGCTGCCGGCCAACAATAAAGAGATCAGTAAGGAAAAGGTCACTCCGGCCCTGCGCATCGTCGACCTCGGCTGCGGCCCCGGCAACTCGACCGAGGTGCTCGTGCGGCGGTTCCCGGGCGCCCGCGTGTCGGGCGTGGACTCGTCAGCCAACATGATTGAGCGGGCGCGGGCGACGCTGCCGGGGGTCGACTTTGCGCTGGCGGACCTGCGGACGTATGAGGTGCCGGTTGACCCGGACCAGCCGGACCAGCCGGCCGACCTGCTGCTGGCCAACGCCGTGTTCCAGTGGCTGCGCCTACCGGACCGGCTGCCCACAGTGCTGCGACTGCTAGGGTCGCTGCGGCCGGGCGGCGTGCTGGCCTACCAGGTGCCCGACAACAAGGACGAGCCGTCGCACCGGGCGATGGGAGAAGTCGGCAGCGGCCGGTTATCGTCTTCTTCTCTTTCCGGTAGTGCCGACGTCGCCGACAAACCCTGGGTGCCGTACCTGCGTGATCTCTCAGACCGCGACCCCATCGAGACGCCCGAGACCATCTACGACGCCCTGATCCCCCACTGCTCCTCAGTCGACATCTGGCACACGGCCTACTACCACGCGCTGCCCGGCGGCGTCGCCGACATTGTCGAGTGGCTCAAGGGCACCGGCCTGCAGCCCTTTGTCAACGCACTGCCCGAGGGCCCCGTGCGCGACGCCTACCTCGACGCCTACAAGGCCCGCCTTGCCGACTTCTACAAGCCGCGCGCCGACGGCTCCGTCCTCATCCGCTACCCGCGCCTCTTTGTCGTCGCCGTCAAGAAATGAAAGTGTATTTCGTCCTTTCGGATGTTTGTTACGTTCTTACGCCTGTAAGCTTGTATGCATGTCCACTTGTGCGTTACACTTGTGCGTTACACTTGTGCGTTTGGTCTGTCTGTCTACCCTCGTCATCGCATCAGAGGAAAAAATAAATTCGGATGCAATAGGTTCTCTTTTTGCCTCTTGTCTGTATTCGTTGCGTCTCCGTCCTGCTATGCGCTGCTGGTATCCTCCTACACTCAAAACTGAACCGAAACCAATGCGCGTGCAAATAAATCAAATCCAAAAACAGAACAAACAAGCAAACAAACAAACAAACAAACAAAGGAAGAAAATCACATAAACACCTGTCCGCAGTGCTTCCGTGCGTGCCCCACAAAGTCCGCTCTCATGCATCCTCTTTCTTAACTGCCGTTGTCTCGCTCGCATCTTGCGCCGCACTCTTCTCTTCGGCTGTTCTCCCTTCCTCTGTCTTCTTTTCGTCCGACGTCTCTCCTTCCTTCGCAGTCGTGCCCTCGCCAGCTTCATTCTTAGGCAGCGTCTCTTCTACTGGCTTCTCCTGCTCAGCCGCCGTAGTAGCCTTGGGGCTTTTCGCTTCAGGAGCTTTCTCTTCCGCCGCCTTCTTCTCGCCTGTTTCACTCTTCTCGGCAGCAGACGTAGCTTCGGCATCTGCTGCGCCGGTCGAAGTGGCGCCGGAAGCAGCATCTACATCGGCTTCACCGACCTGCTCGGAGCTGACCTCGTTAGCAGAAGCAGATGTAGTCATCTTGCCTGCCTCACCGGCCTCGCTAGCCTCGACGGCCTCCACAACTTCCGCAGAGGCAGCCCCCTTGTCGGCGGCTTCCGCAGCCGCAGCCGGGGCCGCAGCCGGGGCCGCAGCCAGGGCCTCTGATGGCACAGGGGCCTCTTCTGCCGCGTCAGTCATCTCAACGTCGCCGTCGTCCGTTGCCTTGTCGGCAGTGCCCTTTTCTGCCTCGGCAGCAGGAATGCTGTCATCTACTGAAGCGGCAGCAGCATCAACTGAAGCGGCCGCCTCGTCTTTCTTGCCCCCTTCTTCGCTAGTTGCCGCCGGTGCTGCGTCTGCATCCTCCATCGCCACGTCGTTGGATTCCGGAACCCCCGCACTTGCTTTGGTCGCCGCTGCCGCCGCCGCTGCCGCTGCCGCTGCCTCTGCCGCTGCCGGCACCTCACTGCCCTCCTTCTTGTTCGGTGTCGCCACTCCGCTATCAGTCTCATACTCTGCGTGAGGGTTGCGGTAGTCCAGGATCGACCTTCTGGGTGGCCCGTCGTAGTTCACTCCGTTGGCTCGCGCCATGTCTTCGTCGTCGCTCTCCTCGAACTCATCCTCCCTAGCACGAGTCTTTTCCCACTGCCGCTGTGTCACTCTCGTGTCCTTGTTCTCGTCTGCGTCCAGGTCGTCCAGTTCCGCCTCCTCCTCGTCTGTCATGCCCAGGCCATGGCGGGGAACATCCTGCATCTGCACTGACGGAACTGGCGCAGTGCGCTTCAGGTTCTCAATAACCGCAATCTTGATCTTCTCGAGGTATTCGGCACTGTTGGCGTTCTCCATATTCGATGAGCGAACGTTGAGTTCGTAGTCGGGCCCGTAATACTGCGCATAAAAGCATGTCAGCGTTTATAAACCTCAAGATCGCCTCAAGATCATCTCAAGATCATCTTCAAAATGCTTCACTTCCCGGCACCGCACAGCGAACTTGCCTCGTAGTACTCGTTGTACGGGAGCACTGGGTCCATGTCGACACCGACGAGCTTTCCTGTCTCGAAAGCCCACGTCCGGGCCACATTCCGCATAGTGTAGCCGCCTCCACCAACAACAAGCATGGGCAGATTGAAGCTCCGAACAAACTCGACACAGCTCGCATGGCCGTGCATGCTCAGGTTGAAGCAGCCAAGGCGGTCGCCTGACAAAGAATCGCCACCGCACTGCAGCACCACCGCGTCTGGTTGGAAGTACTGCATGATGGCTGTGACAACCGGCCGGAAGATCGTCTTGTAGGTCTCGTCGTCAATGCCGTCGCGCAGCGGGAAGTTCACTGCATAGTTTTTGCCCGTGCCGATGCCGATGTCTCGCAGTTCGCCCGTGCCAGGGAAGTACTCGCCGTACTTGTGGAATGACGCCGTCATGACTCGGTCTGTGGTATAGAATGCCTCCTCCACGCCGTCGCCATGGTGGACGTCAATGTCAATGTACAGGACACGCTTGTTAAATCGTAAAAGCTCGATGATCGCGAGGACGATATCTAAGAGAAGGAGCGGATTAGAACTAGTCCACTGTACAATAGGG
>JRUC01000083.1:0-45544 GCA_000806385.1 Leptographium procerum | reverse complement strand
GGGGAAGAAGAGGAGGTAGAGGTGGAGGTGGTGGTGGTGGTGGCTTTAGGAGAGACAGGAGTAGCGGTCGCTGTCGCTGTCGCCGTCGCCACAGCACCACTCGTGCTCATGGTGGCTGTCGCCGGGTGGGCCTCCCTGGCCGTGGTGCCGTACTTTGCGCGGTCAGCAGCCTCCTTCTGCTTCTCGCGCAACTCGCGCTCGACCTGCTCCTTGGTCTTGACGGTGGGCGCCTCGGCAGCTTCGGCCTTTACGCGGGCGCGCTTTTCGGCGTCATAATTTCGCAGGACGGCGACGTTGAGGCGCATGTTGAGCTGGTGGATGGCCTGGCCATAGCGGGCGGCCTGCTGGCGAAAGCGTTCGTGCTCGTGGGCCTGGATCTTGATGCGGTTCTGCGGAAGAGAGGTTAAAAATCAGGACAAAGACAGGGGGGGAGGAGAGAGGGAGCGAATCCGGGGGTTCAGAAGCAGCAAAGAGGGAAGGCCTTTTGCTCTCACAAGCACGCACTGCACCGTATTTTGAAATGTGCCGCACGAAGAGCGCGGCAAGCTTGAAGAGCGGGAGGGGAACCATTGTGTCCGCCACGGACGTCGGAGACGTGGTACGGTCGTGGCTTGCGTGTCGGTGGCTGTCGTCGAGGTTGACTACTTGTAGATCAAAGCGGCTGGAAGGAGGATCTGACCGTAGGCAGCTGTTGTTATCTGTGGCCGGACTCGGGTATCATTCTGCAAATTTGTGTGCGGCGGTCGCCTACGCAATTGTTAACTATGAGCAGAATCGGAACTCCGGGGGAAAGAGAGAGTCCAGAACGCACCTGGAGCGCAGAGATGCGTCGGGCTGAAGTGAGGCTTCGTCGCTCGGCTGAACGTTTGCCGTTGATGATTCCCCCCCCGTTTCCGAATTCAGCTTTTTGGCCCGTTACATAAGCGAAAAGGCGGGCAGGAGCATTGGGGCCAATCATATGTTACAGGCTCGACCCGCCTAGCTCGGCGGTCCCAATGGGGTAGGCACCTGTTGCTGAGGCAACCGGTGACACGTTTTGTCAACTGAGAGCACGCGCCACTACATTCTCGCAGGCATTGGCTCTTCTTTTTGCTTTTCTTTCCCCCGGTACTGCAACACACGGAAGCGTCTTTCACGATACCCAGATTCTGCAGCTGTTTTTTTTTTGTTTCTGTTTCTGTTTTTGTAACTCGTACCTCGACGAGTTCTTCTGTTGCTGTATCTGCCAGCTTTGTGCAGTTGGATTGGGAATTACCCTACGGTGAGGATTTCCCTACTCTTTGCATCCTTTCGTTTTTCGGGGTTTTGGTTCTTTTGTTCTTCTCGTTCTGTCTTGCTGCTTCTTCCGCAGTTTGCATGCGTCTTTCTCCATGCTGTCAAATTTTTCTTTCTGCGAGCTCTTCTCTGCATCTGGTCCATGTACTGACGCATGTAAACAGCCAACGGAAGACACTGATCTCGAGCACAACAGACGCCATCGGACACGAGAAGAGCTGCGAATGGTGACGTCTGGAGGTCAAGCAACACAAAAAACAAACAAACAAAGCACGGCCCGCAGAGAAGTGCTCAGATGATGGCAGCAGGCAAGGGCATCGACATGGAGGCGCTGTCGCCTAGGGACGCCAATGCGCGAAGGCCGCGAGCCCCGACGGCGGAGCTGAAGACGAAGGCGGTGGCGCAGCTCAAGGCCAACAAGGACAAGGAGCATCCGCCGCCACCGCCGCCGAACGTGACGGAGCCCTCGAGTGCGGACCGGCGCGACGGGGCGGTATACCAGGTGGGCAAGCTGCTGGGCAAGGGCGGCTTTGCGGTGTGCTACTCGGGGGTGCTGGCAGGGACGAAGAAGGTGTACGCGCTCAAGATTGTGAAGAGCAAGATGCCGGCGAAGATGGAACAGAAGGTGAGTTTTTGGGCGAGTGTTTTGTGTGTCTGTGTCTGTGAATGTGTTTGTGTCCTAACAAAAACAACCCAGTTCCAAACTGAGCTGCAGATCCATTCAAAAATGCGGCACATCAACATCGTGCAGTTCTTCCGGGCGTTCTCGTTTGAGAGCTCAACGTACCTGGTGCTGGAGCTGTGCCCCAACGGATCGCTGATGGACATGGTCAAGCGGCGCAAGGGTGTGACTGAGGCTGAGGTGAGGTTCTATGCCGTGCAGGTGGCCGGGGCCATCAAGTACATGCACGCCAAGGGCATCATCCACCGCGACCTCAAGATGGGCAACATCTTTCTGGACCGCAACATGAACGCCAAGATTGGCGACTTTGGCCTGGCTGCGCTAGTGGTGACAGGCCGCGACATGCAGACGATCCGGCGCACGACGCTGTGCGGCACGCCCAACTACATCGCGCCCGAGATCCTGGAGAAGGGCCGCCAGGGCCACGACCACATGGTGGACATCTGGAGTCTGGGCATCATCATGTTCGCCATGCTGACGTCCAAGCCGCCCTTCCAGTCGTCGACCACGGACGAGATCTACCGCCGCGCCAAGGAGCGCGACTACGAGTGGCCGTCGGCCGACGTGCGGCCCGTCAGCGCTGATGCCAAGCACGTTGTCGCCTCCATGCTGCAGGAGGCCCACATGCGCCCTGATCCGGACGCCATCGTCGAGCACCCCTTCTTCACCTCGGGCTACATGCCCACGGCCGCCGACATGACCGTCCGCCTGCGCGACCTGCCGCCCGAGCGCGACTGCTTCTACCGCAGTCCGTCGTCGCCGCGTGTCCAGGCCCAGAACGCCGAGACGCTGCGCGCCATGTGTGCCGAGTGCGGCGTCGGGCCCTGGACCAAGACCAAGCTGCTGTCGAAGCCGGTGTGGCGCGAGATGGCTGCCGAGGAGCAGGCAGGCCTGACTCCCGCGATCCCGCTGGCCGACGATGTTGTGTACCGTCCGTTTGAGGTCTGGCAGCAGGAGAACCAGCTGATGAGGGGAGGGGGAGGTGGAGGTGGAGGTGGAGGCAGTAGAACAACAACTGCTACCACTTATGTTGCTGTTGGTCCATCTCTCGCTGCATCGGCGTCTGCGTCGGTGTCTGCGCCCACCGTCGCGGAAGCACAACCACCCGTGGCCGAATGGCTCCCTCCTGCAGCCTCCTCTGCAGCCCCCTCAGCCTCCTCATCCCGCAGACTCCTCACAGCTGCTGCACCATCCTCCTCTGGCTTGCGAGCACCACCACAGAGCTTTGCCGCCCAGCAGAGACAGCAGGGCCGGTCGTCAACACGAAGAGACATCCCGCTTGCCAGCGGACTCGGCGGACTGTCGTTGCAGGCCCGCGAACAACAGCAGCAGCAGCAGGCAGCAGCAGCAACAGCCTCCACCACAACCACAACCACAACCACAACACGCTCACAACGAACAGTTTTGCCCGGAAGCAAGCAGTCTTCCTCGACCTCTTCCTCTTCCTCTTCCACAGAGCGCAAGACCTCTGTAAGAAGCGCAGCCGTCATCCCGCCACCTCCTTCACAGCCAGAACCACAACCTCTGTCTCGCTCGCATTCACATTCATCAAAGTTATCGCAATCATCGCAACCATCACAACCTCAACAGTCACTCCCATCACCACCTTCCACAGAAGCTGACGACACCGATGATGCCACTGCCGTCGAGCAGCAGCAGCAGCAGCCACCGCCGCCGTCGCGGCTGTCGCTCTTCAGCCCGTCCGAGCGTCAGGAGCTGGTGCCCGGCAGCGAGCCCGACGTTGTGCTCGTGCGGCTGCGCAAGCTGCAGGCCGAGCTAGACCGGGCTCTCAACGCGCGCACAATGGCCATTGTGTCTGCGCGCGACAGGACGGCCGCGCCGCCGCCGCCGCCACAGATCGTCGTCAAGTGGGTCGACTACACCAACAAGTTTGGCCTCGGCTACATCCTCAACGACGGCAGCGTCGGCTGCATCCTGCGCGCCATCCACGTCCCGGGCGAGGCTAGCGAGCTGCCACCGTCGTGTCTGATAGTCCGCGGCGCCGAGCGCCACATCCAGCGTCGCGATGACCCGACGTATCCGGATCGGCAGCAGATTGTGCCGATGGGCAGGAGAAGATCAGGCGAAACCGGAGCCGCAACCGGAGCCGCAACCGGCGAGGGTGAAGGCGCCATCCGCTTCTACGAGAACAACGGCGAGCGCGGCCTGCGGCGTGTCTGTGTTGATGCCGCCCGCTTCCGTGTGGCCGTCGATCCGCGCACCGGAGCCGCCGGAAAGCTGTCGGCCGGCCGCGACGCCTTTGACCACCGCAAGCGCGAGCGCATTGTCCTCTGGAAGAAGTTTGCCAACTATATGCTGGCCTATGGTCGCGAGCTGGAAGGCGACCAGGCCGAGGCCAAGAGCAAGGCTGCATCGTCGTCGTCTTCCTCGTCAGCCCCCTCCTCATCCTCCACAACCTCCTCCTCGTCACTCCCCACTGCCGACAACGCCGTCGTCACATTCTATCAGCGCTTCGGCGACGTTGGCTGCTGGGTCTTTGGCGACGGCCACCTGCAGTTCAACTTTCCCGACCACACAAAAATGGTCCTCGACGCCTCCGGAGTCGGCTGCCACTTCTGGCACCTCCCTGCCGCTGCTGCCGAGCGCCTGGCTGCCACAGGCCTCGTCGACGAGGAGGCCCTCGACGGCCGCAGCGTCCTGTCCTACCCGCTGCAGACGCTGCTCAACTTTGCCACCACACCCTCGGCCTCATCGGCCGCCGCCGCGTCGGCCGCCTCACGTCGCCGTCCCCACATCCGCCCCGAGCTGCAGGGCATCCCCGCCGCCAACGACTTCCGCCGCAAGGTCGAGTTCGTGCGCGCCGTCGTCCGCGAGTGGGTTGCCCGTGGCGGCCTCGGCAACAGTGACATGGGCCGCTCTGCCCGCCTGCGCTGGATGGGCGCTCGCGAGACCGCCAAGCTGGCACCGGGCACCACCGCGCCGACGCCCGTGCCAGCCTCCAAGCACGTCTGGGTCACCATTGGCGCCCGCCAGGGCGACGTGCGCGTATCGGCCATGGTGGATCCGCGCCGGCCGGGAGAGCTGGGACCGGACCTGGAAGAAGTGCGCCGATAAGTGGTGATTAATGTGCATTGATGGTGTGTGCATTAGTGTGTGCATTGGCGCATTGGTGCATTGGTGCTGGGGGCTTTGCGCCTCGGCTGGCGTTTACTTTTCCAACGTTCCATTTATCCTCTTCGTCGTGTTTTGCTGTCTTGTACCGGTTTCCAAACGTCGTTTCTGTGCCCTGGCTTCTGGTTGCCTGTCTTGTCCATGGTTAACAAGCGTCTCCCCTTATGCTCCTCATTTCGTGTCTCTAATGATTGTGCTATCCAATATATTTTTTACCATCTGTTCGCCGTAAAGAATGTCTTGAGAGTCTGAAGAGTCTGAAGACCATCAGAGCCATGTGTAGGTGTGAGCATGCGAAGGCAATGTTGCAGGCCAACTACCCTGACATAGTTATATAAAAAAAAAGGAATGATATGTCCAAAATGATAAGCCAAAAATCAAACGGTATAGTTTTATATAATTTCAACAAAACGTCGTCAGTCGTTACCGTTTCTTGTCAAAGCACCCGCATCCTCTCTCTCACATGAGTCCCAACCTAGACTTTAAGATAACCTGAAAATGAAAGCACAAAAAAAGGAGGCAGCAATTCCACGCTTTAACAAATACATCAAACGAAAGAAAAAAAAATGCCCAAAATACAATCTCGCTGCCAGAAATGCCGAAAATTCCAGAAATGCCCAGTGGCGACCTCCTTCCGCCTCTCTGCCGCCTCCGGTCAATAAGGCTCCAAGTCTAGGGCTGCGGCTGTCCGCAGTCGCAGTCCATTCGTGCGATGCCTTAACCGCCGCGTGGCCGCTGCTCCCGGCTGGTCCGGCCAGTCTGGTTCGCTGAACTCAGGCCGTCGCATCTCCAGGATCTTGTTGCGGCTGCTGCTGCTCCCAACACCACCGCGAGCCAGCCTCGTTTCAGTATCACATCGGTCAAAATGCAACAGGCCACCACGCGTCTTGTCCGCACAGAGTACCAGCAGGTCTCGTCCGGCACTTGTCAGAGACACACCGCCAATCTCGCCAAAGACATCCAGCGTCTGGCACGTCCGAAAAGTCTGCGCATCAATGATGTTGACAAAGTCTGCTTCCTCGGCAGCCACAAGCGCGCGCTTGCCCGAGCCGGCCGGGGAAAAGTGCAGGCTTCGCACGCCAGCCATCTCCGAGTACAGCGTGGCCACGGGTGTCGATTTGCCCTGTGAGTCGCTCCACTTCCGTGCATCCCAGATCTTGATCGTCCGGTCCTGGTTGCCTGTTGCCAACGTGTATCCATCAGGGGCCCATGCACAGGCAAAGCCGTAGTCCTTGTGGCCCCCCAGAACCTTGAGCACTTCTGGCTCCCGCAAGCCATTTGGGCGCACGGTGCTGCGTTCCGGCTCTGCAGCAATAATATATGCGTCAAGCGAGTCGCCAACTACCACGCGTAGACGTCGGTCTGGAGAGATGGCGGTGCAGTTCACGGGAAAAGAGAACTGCATAGCAGATATAACCTTCCCCGTGTTGAGGTCCAGAATGCGCAGGCCAAGGTCGTTTGATGCAAACGCAGCAAGTGGTCCCGATGCGTTGCGTAGACTGTGTATCTGAATGTGATTGGAAATCCCGCTGGTGTGCTTGGTGACCGTGCCTTCCGCACGTTTGGTTCCTACATACTCACCAATATACTCGGACGTGAGGTCGGAAATGCAATACTCTCCGGCAAATCCACCGGCAATCAACACCCGTTGGTCGGCGGCGATTGTCGAGATTTGCACATTTGAATGCTCAGAAAACCGCATGGCCACACTTTCTGTCCCCGTCAGTGTGTTGATCTTGCGGACAGCTCCGCGACTTGTGGCATAAAAAGCACATGATCGTGAGGTGCTGGCCAAGAGGTTTCGAAGCTGGAAATGAGCCAGATGAACCGACGTCTTCACATGCATTCTGCGAAAACGAAAGTACGACTCCAGGTTCCATGACTTCTTACCACCGGGACGGGGCTGCAGCATGTTAGAGACGGCAGGCGTAAATCACATGAGGAGAAACATAAAAAATAAATAAGGTTGAGTAGCTGCTATCACTTACAGCCAGCTGATCCGAATCTTTCACGCTCACATAGTTATGGAACGACCTGGATCGAAATTCGCGCGCCTGCTTCCGAGTGACCCCCATCGCCTCCCAATTGATGCCCTGCAGGTCGTGCCGGTCTTCGCACACTTCCTGGCTGCGGATGCATGTGATGGGCTTGCCCAGCTGACGATCAATGCTGCGCCTATCTGGCCGTCTGTAAACAGTTGCTTGCGCAGACCAGTGCACCAGAAACTGCCCGAGACTGTGGTTTGCCGGCGATAAGTTGTTGTACATCGGGATGACGCTCAGCGCTTGGGGGGGAGGAGTGGCAGGATTCACAACGGCCACCGGTTGCGGCTGTTGTATAGTCTCCGGGACCGTCGGCGAAGTCAGACTTGCCGGTAGGTTGACATGTGAAATTGCATTTGTAGCCGCTTCGATTTCCGATCCGTCGTCGTCTGCCTCCTCTTCCTCCTCGGTATCGATCTCAGAATCTTCATCGAGACTTTCTTCGAAATCTCCCCCATAATCTCCTTCAAAATATTCGGGAGAGCTACCATCAGATGAAGACTCCTCAAAATCCTCTCCAAAGCCTACTTCGACGTCTGCGTCAGTATTGACGACATCTGTTGACATAATAATGTAGCCACTTGGGTCTGGACCAAGATATTGCACATTGGCTGTTCCTATGGTCTGTAGGCCCTCTTGGGCGCCAATTTCTGTGGATAAAGCCGCAGCATAGTTGCTAGATGCCTGAGAAGCTAGCCCATTATGAGCTGCCAGTGCTGTGTTCAGGGCTTGTTCAAAGGGTGCGGCACCAGAACCATCAGCTTGAACTGGAAGCACCGGCTGTGCTGATTGTGTATTTTGTGGTTGATGCTCAGCTTCTAGCGAGTGAGCATTGTTGAGGCCTTGCATACTACTATATCCAAGGTAGTGCATCGGGGTGTTGGGTGCATGGGGGCTAGAGTCTCCTGCATGCACCCCAATCTGGTGGAGATGATATATATATAAGTTTTGGTGCGCAAGGCTGTGACCAATGGGGGGCAAATGGGTGTTCATGCTCTGTGATGCGGATGCCGCACTGTCTGGTGAATGAGATTGAGCCTCGCCTCCGCCTTGGCCTTGTTCATGAAATTGTAGCTCGTCACCACCATCGTCTTCGATCATGCTTAGGTCGTTGGCTGTGCTGACAAAGACACCCGGAGCTTGGTTGACGACATCGCTCGCATATTCCGCACCATCAATGAAATTGGGCTCCAGTATTGCTGTCTCTTGTGTGGTTTCTAAACCGGAAGCCATAGAGTCTTCCGAGGATGGCGCCTGTGCCATTGTTGCCAGGGCATGGACAGCCGGCCAGGCGGCCACATCGTCGACGGTCGCCTCGAGGGTATGAGGATCGGCATCGACATCGACATCTGCATCTTCACCATTTCCCTCGTGCCCGCCATCCTCATAGCGATCGCCGTCTGTCTCAAAGGTAATAGGGCTAGTATGCAGGTCGGCAGCGACAGCGGGATAGATACAGACGCTCTGATCGCCGCTGACGTCGGTCATGTTCACATCAGCCACAACGTCAGGTCGTGCCTCATCTTCTGCATAATCTATGCCGGCCGATACCGCCACCGACAAGGGCTCTGGCATCGGTGAGCTGATTTGCCCCACTTGGATTGACCCAGTGACGTCGGCTTCCGCCATCATGGCGCTGTCCGCAACGTCCTTTGAGGGAGTCGTGCTTGGGGGAGGCTTGATATGCTTGAAAGTATCCCCCCAGGGGGATGAGGGATGGGTGCGAATCCGAAGAAGATGGAGGAGGCTGATGTTCGGAAAGGAAAGACAGGGGGGGCTTCGAGATTGACCGGTTCGGCTGTGGCAAAGAGGTCGACACCAATGTGATTGACTAGGCTCGCTAGGCCATTAGCGCAACTGCTGCCGCCATTATCCGCCAGTAATGGTACTAACGCTGTTACGACCACAGGTGCTCCACGCTTGCTTGTTGAGCTTGCGCATACAGCTGCAGGCTGCTTGGAGTAGTCACCGTCCTTATCAAGACTATTGTTGACGATGGTGAAGATGTTGATGGCCTGCTAATCGTCTACAGGGTCTGCTAGCAAAACAGGTTTGAGAGCTCAGGCTTATGCCTCGACATAAGCCTCAGGCGCGAAGAGAATATGCGTGATTGGCCGTTCTCCGTGCTGAAGAAGAGACGTGGTAAAATTAGTCACAGGTGAGGCTTGGTCATCTGCTGGATGCAGGGATAGCAAACTGGCCGCAGCCCAAGGAACAGGCAGAAGGGCTGCCCATAGACCGCTTCTAGACTCATCTGAACCCCCGTTTCCAAAGACAAGCAATCAAGTAATAAAAGAGGCGAAATGCAAAGGCGAGATGAGCGTGTGACAAGGCCACTTTAGAGGCCACAGTATTACCTTCTCGCAGAACGATACTCGTATTCGAAGTTGCATAGCTTGGCCAAAGGGGCAGGGCGGCGGGCCGTAATGATGCAGTGTCTGTTTAGAGGCACTGGAAAGTATATGCTGCTGGTCCAGGCAAGAAGGATGTTAGAACCCAGACGGATAAGATACTGCGAGGGAGTTTAGGCGGGGGAGTTTGAAATACGAGTAAAAAGCTGTGAGGGGTGAAAACCAGACCGCCTACTATGCAAGATTGAGGAGTGGATGTATTGGAGAAAAAAAGGAAGGAAAAGGCGTTTGCGTGAGTGCCAGCTGGCTGACGATATTATACAGAAAGAGCGAATGACAGCAAGAACGCCACACCGTTAGGCTGCGAGTCGAACTGGCGGAAGGTGGGATGAGCATTATTATCTCACAGCTGCAGCAGGCGCGAGACGCTCTTGACCAGTGGGTCGGTTCGACGTGGTCTGGCTGAAAACATGGGACACGGCTAAAGACAACCCCGTGACACGTACAACGACGAGGTCGGGTGCGGCTGGCAGCAGCTTACGATACAAATGAGTTGATTCTTTTTTTTCTTTCCATCTACTCAGTGGTTACAAAACCCCCCCCCGGCGTCGCCATTTTCGTCGCTCTGGTCGGCTGGAGCAGACACGACCGAAGAAGGCAAGGAAACAGGGCGCTCGCAGAAAGTTGCCTCTGCGAGAGAAGGCCGGGCTCCATTACGAGAGAGTACTCGTAAACGCTTTGCCAGAATATGTGATATATCACTCCGCACAAAATACTCGCAATCCGGGTTGGGCCTCTATCATAAGATACATAGCAACAAAGGCTATGGTCGGCCCATATTGCTGCTGTTTCGGGAGCTCCTATTGTTAGATAAGATAATTATTACCAATATGTGACTTTTCGTTGTTTATAGGCATTGTAGTTCCCCCCGTTCTCTTTCCCGCTTACATATTTAGCGTATTACCACCCACCGCACTGCAGTGTAACACCAAGAAATGATGCTGGGGACCAGACATACTCCTCATGATTAGCGGAGACGACACTACCAAAACTTAAAGCACAAAAACTCTTCAGGTATTTGCACCGCCTTGCTCTTGCCCTTTTCACTTTTTTATTGGCTTATAATATCTCATCACAGTACTGTATTTTGCTCCAACCCTTACTCCGTACAGAATATCCGGCCAATCGGCCGTGTTCTTAGACTTCCGGGGGCGAGCGTGTTCTCTTCGAAAATGAAAGCGGAACAAAAAGGCTGCGAGCTGTGAGGGCGACATATTATTATTAAGCAGCCGGCAACAGTCAGCAACAATGACTGTCGCGGGAAGATGGAAGACGAAAGCACCGTCGTTTTGCTAAATCATCCAGGCTAGTATATACACCGAAAAGCTAAAGTGTGTTCAGGTAGTAGGTCTGTTGCTGTCTTCCTCTTCCTTTTTTTTCTAACATGGCGGCCCTTAATAGACAGATTTCTCGCAAATGATAACAGAAGCAGTAGCGGACTCCAGAAAAGAGAACGCAAATAGGAGAGTAAAGATGTAACGCCGGCTCTCACTTGGAACGAACGTTACCCATTTTAATGCCTAACCCCCAAGTAAAAGAAAGAAAGAAAAGACTTGCTGTGAGCCATTCCACCCTGCCCGTGTTATGCAAATCAGGACAAGAGAAATCCATGAGAGAAGTAAAAAAAAAGAAAACATGCTAAGGGAGCTGAGGCGTAGGGTCACCACGAGCACCACAGTAAAGCAATTGAAGAGATAAAGCAATGCCCGCTACCCATGCTCCTGCCTGGGTTCCTTGTATAGCCTTTCATGTTCCTGGCGTTTTCCCCTATTATTGTGGCAGCCAGTCTGCCGGATCGCAGCCACAAAAGAACCCCTATTTGCTGCTACGCTGTCGTCGGAATTAAAGATAGTATCGTAATTTTCCCATTATCCAAGCCGGCGGAGCAGAAATGACAAGAGTATTTGATGACGGGGCACGGTTGCAAAGTGGACAAGGACATTTAGAAGAGTGCTGAATGATGGCCTCTTTTGGCTGGTTGACTTGATTTGGCAACACCGTCCTTCATTTCGTCGTATCATCGTAATCATGTCTCGCTCACATGATGGCACAATTATCCTCTTTGGTGCCGTTCTTCTTTATTTTGCCGCTCCGGGGAGGCTCGATGTCCATTGGTATGCTGCCACCGCTGGTGGCCGCACGGATGGCTGCAAGCCGCTGTCTTGCCCGGTCTTCGCCTGCATCGGCTGCTTTGACGTACCACACGTTGGCCTCGAGTACGTCTCGCCGACATCCGATACCCATCTCAGTGAAGTAGCCGACGGCATACTGTGCCTTTGCATAGCCTAGTCTCACAGGTATAGGTTAAAATAAGAACGTCTCTTGTATGGGGGTGATCGAAGATCTTTACGTACCAAGCTCAGCCGAGCGGCGGGCCCACTCGTACGCTTCCTCCTCGTCCTTCTCGAGCAGCGGCTCGGCCCCGACCATGTACCAAGCACAAAGGCCCATCATGGCCACAGAGTGGCCGCGCTCGGCAGCACCAGTGTAGAAGTGCACACTCAGAGCAGGGTCGAGAGGGCAGTTCAGCCTGCCGTGCTCGTACGCGTCGCCCATTCGGTAGTTGGCGTCAGGATGCCCGAGCTCGGCGGCCTGGGTGAACAGCTCGGCTGCATAGCTTTCGTCCTTGAAGATGTCGGCGCCATAGCCGGTCTCATACATGCAGGCCAGCTGGTACGGTGCACCGTTATAGATCGCGTCGGCAGACTCGGTAGCCAGCTTCAGCCACTTGACACCTTCTCTGTACCGCATTTCGCCCAAGTCACCGGAAAGACAGGCCCTTCCCAGACGCGTCATTGCACCTGGATGGTGCTTGGAAGCCGCGGTGCGGAGATACTGGATGGCCTTTGTGGGATCTCTGCGACAGCCCCACCCAAACTCATAACAGAGAGCTGTCCTGTAGGCCGATTCCGCGTGGCCATGTTTTGCCGCCAGCACGAAGAGGGGAAAGGCCGCGTTATAGTCCTCCTTGCCTTTGCTGAATAAGCCAGACGCGTAACCATCAGCCAGGTAGTACTGCGCAAAGGGATACCCAGCGTTGGACAAGCGCTGCAGAATGCTGCGTGCTTCTCGCACAAGCTCGAGAGGATCTATGCCATCGCTTTCTGCATCGGGGTTATCCGGGTCGCGAGCCGCCTGGGGGCTGGCTTTCCGCTTGTTCGACTCGTCAAAGCTGAGGCCCTGCTCTTGTGCCGTGGAAATGAGAAAGACTGCAAACGAGTATTGGATGGACATGTCATTGGTCTTCTTCACGTTCTGTCGGTACATCTCCAGGGTCTTTTGCGTGCTCAAGAGGGAAGCGTTACTGCCGACGGCACTTCGCAGTTGTTGAACGTTGTTCATATTGATAGGCGACGGAGCAGGCTGGGGGTAGGGCTCATTCAGCATGTCCGCATACGATGTCGGCCGCGAGTCGGGCGACTTGCGTGAGTTGGACGACGGGACGCGGTTGTGTGAGCCGCCATGCAAGCCGGGGGACGAGCGGCCATGCGAGCCAAAATCGGAATACACAGAATACGATGATTGCGGGCGGGTCAGCGAGCTTCGCTGATAGTAGTTGGAGTTCGGCGTGAGGTGGCGATTGACGGGAGACGCCCGGCTGACCAGGTCTGGGGTGGACGAAGACCGCGGGTCATTCAGCGGCTGCTCTTCGTGCACAATGGTGGCCGAGCCCGTGGCTTGTGGCAGGAATGCCTGATGGTGGTACTGGAGCTGCGGCACGGGCTGCGCCCCAAAGGCGCCGTCACCAACCGGGCTCCTTCGCGACAGGTCGGCGGAGCTGGGAGCCTCATTGGCACCGTAAACGGAGCTAGCGCTGGTGGCCGTTGACGACGACCCGGCAGACGCCTGCTGGCCTGTGCCGACGGGTGCCTTCGCGGCAGGGCTGTTGCGGTAGCCGCCCTTTGGCCTTGCGAGCGCAATCCCACTTGCGCTGCCGTAGTCCGCCCCGAGATTGGTGGCTCCTGTCGGCCTTGAGGATCCTGACCCTGCGCCCATCCTCATGCCAGTCTGGGAAGCCGGCTTGATGTTCAAAGGTAACGGGTAATCATCCGTCTGCCGGCTTCTGCTGGCGACTGACGCGACGGGAGCAGGTCGTTCTATCCCATACGCAAGACTACTCGAGCTCTGAGATGTGTGTGGGGGCGGTGTTGGGGCAGCGGAGGCCCTGTTGGGGTCTTGTTCCGAGATGGGATATGTGGTGGCTTTGGAACCAGAGCCGTTCTCGATGTTGGCATTGGACGGTTTGGCCCAGTTCTCAGGCTGGAAGTTGACGCGCACTGGAGAGACAGGCGGCAGCCTGTACCGTGGTGACTCTGATGGCGTTAGAATGGTAGGCAGTGCCCTTGGCTCTCCAGCCGCATCATTAGATAGCTGCAACGGCATTGGCCTCCGCAGAGCCGGGCTGGTTGGTGGAGACGTTGGAGAAGCTGCTGCCGTCACGGCCGCCATGACAAATAGCTGAACGTGCGAGGGCAGTAGTAGGAGGAACGGTGCCGGCAAGTGCTATCCAGGGCGTGCTAGAACGGCTGTCAAGAATCTGAGCGTCCTAACAGCGGGATGCGGCTATGTTGCTGTTGGAAACGGTTGCCAGGCGGGAGAAGAAAAGAAAAAAGCAGTCCAGCGGCAGAAAATCAAACGGAGCAAATACACACAAGTACAACGACCAAAAATAACGAGTGAGTGGCCAGAGAAAGAACAGCCCGCCAAGAAAAAGTAGTTACAGAAGAGAAGCAACAAGGGTTTGGAGGCTGGTGGAGAGGGGGAAAGACGATGATCGTAGCAGGAAGCGAAAGCGGCTCTTTTTTCTCTGTATGACGGCGCCCTCCCCTACAACACGATGGCGCCCCCCTGTTGGATTTTTATTCCTAAAAACCGGGGCGTGGCTGGTGGGCCGTTTATAGAAAACGGTGAGGAGTATTAGGGGACGTGGAGCCCAGGCACACTACTTCGTACAGCCCAGCGTGGGAGCTTGCAGCCGTCGACCAGTCGAAAGAGAATAGTTGTACACGATGTCGGGAAGTGCGGATATGTGTGTCTGAGCAACTGACCCAACCGGTATCGGTTGATGACGGGAGAGAAAGCGATATCCGACTGCGAAAACTGTGCATAAAAGCAGACAGAAAGACAGTTTAAGTTGAGGAAGGACAGAGTAGCCAGAAGCGGCGGCCCTATAGTGTACGAATGGGGCTGTCGAACGTACTCTTACTGGCAGTCGTAAGGAGCACTCGTAGTTGGGTTATAGGCTGGGAGGCTGGAATACGAAGTAAATAGCATCACAGCTACGAGAACGCCAAAGAACGAAAAGCTATCGTACTCGTACTTTGTAATGACCGAGCCAATGCAGTTCGCTCTTTCCAGAACGGTGGGTGAGGGGGTGTGCAGTGAAGTGGGTCGGAATAGCGAGTCAGAAGCCGCTCTAATTGCTCAATCGCCTGGTCACAAGGCGTGCCTGCGAAGAATTGGGTGCGCTAGCAGAGTTGCAGAAAGGCAGATTGCACTATCGTAAGATGTGAGATCGGGGGCGAGACGACAGCATGGAAACCTTTCGCAGAGGATCTGTGCACATTGCTCTTACTACATAGTATGTACGAGTACGGAGTAGCTACGGACCGACGACCTTGTGCATCTTTTTCCGGACTCCCTGCCCACGTGTGCTTGCCTGTTACCACGACTAGGCCGGGCGAAACCAGACTGCTATGGGGCTGCTAATACGGAGTAGTATACTCCGTATACTATGTAGGATATGTACATGGTAATCTCAGAAACGGGCAGGCTTCTAAATACGATGGACATTATGCTGTAGAACGGGCGCGGACCCCCCAGAGGAATCTCCATGGCACCGGGGGTTCGTGAGATGCGGGACTGTTCGCCGTCCACCTGGACGGACGTCCACAACCGGCCGTTGGAGCACAAGTGTTGCACCTGCTCACCGCGAAACTTGGCAGTCGCTTGCTGTTGCTTGCATGTGCTTACGACGTACGCGTACTGGCGATGCCATGGGGGCGGAACCGGCGACATCCCTTGCGATCCCCGGATTATGAGTGCTCGTACACCAAGTGTAGCTCCTTCATAACATCTCGCATCTAAATTTCTTTCCGGTTCTCTCGTGCCTTCATACTGAAAACTGCGAGCACCTCAATGGCGCACGAAGTATCTCACGTCGGGGACCCGTACAAATCGAGAAGGCAGTGACGGGCTTCTAAATACTCCTCCGAACAACTCACCAAAGCTTGTATGACGTTACGGGCTACAGAATGTAAGATACAGAATGCTGTCTACTTCCACATGTCAGCTGCATAACACATGCACACCCCTCCCTGCACAGGCTTTCAAAGGAATGCTGGCAGCTGTCTGGAGAATATGCCAGCATGAAGCCTTGCCCAGTCAAGATGAAGTGTGCATTGAGGTCCAAGCCAGTCATCGTTAGCTCCGTATATGGGTAGCTGCTGTCGTCACGCATAGCTTTTTCCAGGTCGCGCGGCCTGCTTCGCAGACAGTGCCGCGTTAGATCTCCAACATACGAGAAATCGTAGAGGCGCTCCAAGTCAGTTGGCTGCTGTTACGGACGCTTTGTCTCTAATACTAATGCGGCCTGCAAAGAAAGGTGCAAAGCGATCAAGTCGTTCCTAGCCGATCTCTACCGTTTTCTACTAACGGCATGGAGCTTTTACCCTTTCTGCTCGTCTTTCCCCACAACTCGAGCAGCTTTACGTATTGAAGTAACTCCCCGCCTTTACGAGAGTGCGCTAGTCGTATCCTGTACGAGTACTTCCGTATAGGGGGTGTATTGCTACGTAAAAGTAATATGCAAGTCATCAGAAAGAACATAGTAATGAGGTCAGAATATCTTACGAGATTTTCGTCAGGGGAAATATGAGTACATACGACGCAGTAGCTCCAAATGTCAGAAAATCCGTTCCTCCCTCATCTTCAATGGTCTCTCGGGGAATGCCCCTTTCGAAACCTTAATTAATTTAGGATCAAATGGAATTCTAGCCTAATAATCTTTTGGCTTGCGCGCTCTATTAGCTCTAAAATGTGTACATACTCGTATGGTGGCAGGTAACTCTTAAACTACTCGAATTTTGACACATTTTATAGTTAGATGCCGCTTTACGTGAGCCGCTGTTGCCATTTCGGCCCGTCTACGTAGGGGAGAAACACAATGTCAGACAGTTGTCACGATTCGAAGTGTCTTGCACAATCGTCCGCATTTCCGGCCCCACCATGGCATCTCTACCCTGCTTCCTCCTTCATTTCTTTTTGTTTTATTTGGGTTGTTTAAGTCCTGCAAATGTTGGTCCTATATTCTTGAGATTGTATTAACATCACAATGAGTTATGCCGCTTGCACGAGGCTGAATGAAAGCAGTAAAGTTTTATAGAAAAAAATTGTCCTTTGTTGTAAGAGTATATAGGGTTGTTTATTTTATTTTATTTACCCCTGCCCTTTTAAGGTCTACGAGTAAGGTTCTCGGCCTGACCGGGAATGTACTCGTAGTTACTAAGAATATGATATTGCCGTTTGCTCATGTATCTAATACTGTGCATGTTTAACCGTAAATACGAGCAGTCCGTATATTATGGGTTAACAGCTTAAAGGGTCCCCGCTTAGCCCACCATATAGCTGATAGGACCCGTACAGGCTCCACCAAAGCATGACAGGAAAATATTTTCTTGCAGACACCAGCGGGATTTGTAACATTTCTTGGATCGGTAACCAAAAGCAAGAGTTACGAGCACGAGGATTTTTGCAGATTCTGTCATTTCAAACTACATAGTATGGCAGCCTTGTTAAGATAAAAATGTCTTGAAATTAGAGTGCTCTACTATGTATTAACTCCACAAATACTACATAGTATGTATCGCGTCTACTACCACTCGTATATATGTACTGATTATGTACTCGTGCTAGTAACTAAGGCGCAGTAGTGCCTTGTCTATTTATAGAGCTTACACTCACACGCGGTACTTTGGGAAAAGTATTGTCCTGTTAAAATGCGAGAGCATTTGTGCGAGAAAGTGAGCAAGGAAGGCTAAGCACATCACGGATTGCAATAGTACATGGTATTCATATTGGGAAATTGGAAACTGTGGACAGGAAAAGGCCCAAACAAGACTGCAAAATGACAAGGCAGTCATGTATTAGAAAAACGAGATTCGAAACCTGGAGACAACACTACTTGCGAAGACCTTCGGTAGCATTTCAACTTCCTACGAGTACGAGTACCAAACTATGGCGATGTCACCGGTCAAATTCGACGTACGGGCTACTTATTTGTAGGAAATGAAAGTACTGTGTACGAGTACTCATTAAGTCGTGTACTCGTATGGTAACATTCGGTACTCATACTCGTACTTATAAGAACTCGTCGCAGGACAGAGATTGCCGTTATTACAGAGTGCTCGATCGGAGCATTTCCCCTTTACAGGTCGTAAGATGTTACTTTGCGCCATTGTGCTGCTGACAAACAGAATCCGACCCCGATCGCCTTGCGGCGGGCATAGTGCGGAATTATTCTCACTGTGTATATTCAACAAACCCACTGTCGGCAGGCCAACAAGGGTCGGCTGGTTGCCAGGCCAGTTTGGTAAGTGGGCGCAAAAGCGGCTAATAAATACGAGCATCAGCATCTCGTGCTTCGGTGCCGTTTTCCTAGTGTCGCCCCTGCGTCAGGCAATGCGCCGTTGGGTACGCTACTATTTACTACTCGTATGTATTGAGGATCCACAGTAAAGAAGTGTTCTCTGTACTTGTACTATTATGTGTGGTGCTTTTCTGGACCATGGTTTTAATGCTGGCACTTGTTCCCGTAGATCAGCTGTCTCGTACGGCAGCCACGGCACAAAACGACGGCGCCTTCCCGCCTAGGTGGAAACAAAGATGAAGAAACAAGAGTGTAGCCGAAAATCAACAAGGGAGCCTCCCCCATCTTTACTGGCTCACTCTCTTGCTCTCCTACGGGCCTCTTCCTCTATTCGCCTTTTGGTTCCCCCCGCGACCAACCCCATCACACTATGTAGCCATGCTGTTAGTTCAACTTTTGCTGCACATTTTTTGTTAACACTCGTCTTTCCTATCGTTATCTCTACTCATCTTTGTCCTCGTTGCTTCGCACCTCACCGTCTTTGGGAACGGTTCTTGACATCCGACGGGGACACACCACGCCTTCAAACCACTCGTCCGACATTTGGCATCTACTCTCCTCTGAGACGAGTAAGATACAACCTTTCCGCCGCCCTCTGACCGTTTTCCAAGTTTATTGTTATAACATTTTACCTTTCCTCGATCAGATCGGCCAGCTCTTCCTGCATTCTCCACCCCGCTACAAACATTCGAACCGAAGACATTCAAGGAGAAAACAAATTGTGTTGCCACGTACCTATTGCGCCTGCAGCTCCTAGGTGCTTCACTGCTGTGCCATCGACCCGTTTGCGGCTCTGGGTAGCATTCCCCCCTCCTTAAACACTCTACTCGTATTATACGAGGCACCGATCATTTGTTAGCTGCACCAAGAATACGAGTACGCCAGAGAGAAGATTCTGGGCAGGGACCAACCCGGCGCCCTTGAAGAGCAACAGCTTTCCAAGAGATCAGCCGTTCAGGGCAAGACCTAAAAGAAAAGACAAAACAAAAGCGAGAAAACGCAGCTTCGGTGCTGGCATCTTGCAGGGACTGCGACAATCAGGTGGCAAGACCTAGCATACCCACACATATTTGCTGCCGTGGCGGGCAGCATCAGACCCAATAATATTTGCTTGTAAGACACGCCCCCAACTGCACCTCCGTCCTCGTGTTCCGCCTCGCTTCTCTGCTTCCTCTTCTGCCTCCCCAGATCAGCTCGTTCTGGGCTGCTGCTGCATTCCACTGCACTCTCTCGTTTTATGTGCATTCATTCGTTTTGAGAGTGCTTGGCACATTTTCTGTGTCGTTCCCTTCAGGAGCCTCTTCGCGATCTGAGGATCTTCGTTTTCGAGATTCTTTTTTCTCTTCCTTCTACCTGTACTTGTGTACTTTCTTTACGAACCCTTCTCGGTGCCGACGCCGTCGCTCTGCGAGGGTAAAAGATCCCCGTACATGCACTTCTCTGCCTTGCGCTTTTTCATTCGTCCCAGACAGCTGGCTATTTCCAGCTGGCTATTTCTCGGGCCTCTCTCGCTAACTCGATTCACCTAGGTGATGTCTCTACCCGAAAGACCTGGCGGCCAGCCGTCATACGACTCGCGAAATGTATACCGGCAATTTCCACCACGGCGCAGCAACCGGCGAGACGACGCCTACAGTGATGGCTACCATCCTGTTGAAGGGCGTCATCAGCGTGCGAGGTCTTCAACATCCTTCACAGACACCACAAAGGATCCTAATGGAACAACAGAAAGCCTCCCGTTGTCGCCCACGGGCGAGCAACCCGAACCCGTCAGCGAGCAGTTGCCCTTCAAAAGAAAGCGAAGCTTAGTCCGACCCGAGCGGAATAAGATAGGAAAAGACCATCCGAACTACCACTACCGAAAGCATGCCGCCAACATGAATACCATACCTTCACCAACCGGTAACGATCCCATCCTAGAAGATCTTGAGGGTGCCACGACAGCGGCTGGGTCCCGTGCTGGTGACGCTACTCCTGACAGGTCACGAGCGCCACGGGGGGTCCCAAGCCGCACGAACAGCGAAGGGGTAGAGAAGAGGCACAGAAAGCGCCGGCGATCTGAGCGGGAACGCAAAGCTGCTGCAAAGATCCACAAAGGCAGCAAGCGAAGGAGTAGCCGCCATAGACGCGTGGTTGAACCGTCACCCCCTCCGAGTCTGTGGCTCGTGTACTGCTACATCGTTACATTTTGGTGTCCTGACTTCCTTCTACGATGCTGCTTCAAGAAGCAGGCGAAGGAGCAGCAGCGTGCTTGGCGGGAGAAGATGGGACTGATCAGCATCATCCTGATGATCATGACCATGGTTGGCTTCTTGACCTTTGGGTTCACAGAGGTAGTCTGCGGCTCGACTAGCATCCGTCTTCAGGTTAACCATGTGGACACTAGTTACATGATCTTCCATGGTGTGGCCTACGATCTAAGCAAGTGGGTGCATCCAGCAGCAGCCGGCATCGCTTCGAATTCTAATGTGCTGTACGACCTGTCTGAAAAACATGGAGGGCAGGACGGCAGTTTTCTGTTCCAGAATGTGAACGGCAGGTGCAAGGACATCATCACGCTTGCAAACAATTCCGACGTCCCGACGAACTCGGACAGCGACATGGCTTGGTACTTCCCTTGCAACACCTTCAACCAAGACGGCTCAAGCGAGCCTAACCTCACCATTCCTTATTACCTTGGCTATGCCTGCCACACTACTGCGACTGCCCGCAACGAGTTCTACCTCGATCTGAAGCCCACCGCTCATGTGTATTACACATGGGATGACGTGAAAAACAGCTCTCGCAATCTCGTTGTGTACTCGGGCAATGTGCTGGATCTCGACCTCTTGTACTGGTTTAATGAGACGCAGGTCACCATTCCTCAGCGCTTCAAGGAGCTGCGGGACAACTCCACGGCGGCGAATGCGGCAGTCCGCGGCCGCGATGTGACACGCAGCCTCCAGGCATCAGGCGATAAAGATATTGCCGAGTGCTTTGAGGACATCATAAAGGTCGGCACGGTGGACACGGAGACGGTAGGGTGCATTGCGTCCAAGGTTGTTTTGTACCTGTCGCTCATCATGATTCTGTCCATTGTTGTGGCGCGATTTACGCTGGCCCTGATCTTCCAATGGTTCATCGCGAAGACATACGCCCCGGCGAAGACGTCACAGTCATCTGACAAGCGGAAGCGTAACCGGCAAATTGAAGACTGGACTGCGGACATCTACCGCGCGCCGCAGCGGATTCCGGGCGACATTGGCAGCAGCGTGGCCGCGGCCAGCTCGGACCGGAACAGCAGACGGTCCACTTTCTTGCCAACGACGTCGAGATTTTCTGCCGTTGAGGCCGGCGATCGCACTTCTCGGATCCGGATGGCGCCGACGACGATGGCGAGCCAGAATGCCGGAGCGCAGCTTCTGCACTCCAACTCGCTCTACCACAATGGCAATGATAGCCGCAGCAGCTTTCTCCGATCTGACCCTAACGGCAATAACGCTCCCCCCCCTGAGGGTCCTGGCCCAGCCGGTTTCATCCACGAGGCGGTAGTGCCACAGCCGCCTTCGGATTGGATGCCGTTCGGCTTCCCTTTGGCTCACTCAATCTGCCTGGTGACTGCCTATTCCGAAGGCGAGATGGGTCTCCGAACAACGCTGGACTCGGTCGCGATGACAGACTACCCCAACAGCCACAAGGTGATCCTCGTTATTTGCGACGGCTTGATCAAGGGCAAGGGCGAGACGTTGTCGACACCTGATATTGCGCTCAGCATGATGAAGGACCTGACGATTCCGCGCGAGGAGGTGCAGGCCTTCTCATACGTGGCTGTCGCGAGCGGAGCAAAACGTCACAATATGGCAAAGATCTACGCCGGGTTTTATGACTATGGCGCTAAGTCGCGCATCTCAGTCGGGAAGCAACAGCGGGTGCCGATGATGGTGGTAGTCAAGTGCGGGACGCCGGACGAAGAGACCAAATCGAAGCCCGGAAACCGTGGCAAGCGTGACAGCCAGATCATCCTGATGTCGTTCCTGCAGAAGGTCATGTTTGACGAGCGCATGACAGAACTCGAGTACGAAATGTTCAATGGGCTTTGGAAGGTCACGGGCATCTCGCCAGACTACTACGAAATAGTATTGATGGTGGACGCGGATACGAAGGTGTTCCCTGACAGCCTGACACACATGGTGTCGGCCATGGTGAAGGACCCGGAGATCATGGGTCTCTGTGGCGAGACCAAGATTGCCAACAAGCGAGATAGCTGGGTGACGGCTATCCAGGTGTTTGAGTACTTCATCTCCCACCACCTGTCGAAGTCGTTCGAGTCGGTCTTTGGTGGTGTGACGTGCCTACCCGGCTGCTTTTGCATGTATCGGATCAAAGCACCGAAAGGCGCACACAACTACTGGGTTCCGATCCTAGCCAATCCGGACGTGGTTGAGCACTACTCGGAAAACGTGGTGGACACACTGCACAAAAAGAACCTGCTCCTGCTGGGCGAGGACCGGTACCTGACGACGCTGATGCTGCGAACATTCCCGAAGCGGAAACAGGTCTTCATACCGCAGGCCGTGTGCAAGACGACAGTGCCCGACACTTTTGCGGTGCTTCTATCGCAGCGACGGCGGTGGATCAACTCGACCATTCACAACCTGATGGAGCTGGTTCTGGTGAGGGATCTCTGCGGAACATTCTGCTTTAGCATGCAGTTTGTCATCTCTGTTGAGCTGATCGGTACTCTTGTGCTTCCGGCCGCTATAGGATTCACGTTTTATGTTGGTGAGTTACATGTCCTGCGAGGGCTGATCTTCGTGCTATGCATACTGGTACAGTCAAAGGGCTAACAGAGCAGTCATCATCTCAATTGTCCACTCGCCACCGCAGATCATCCCGCTGGTCCTGCTGGGTCTCATTCTGGGCCTTCCTGGACTCCTTGTTGTGATGACAGCACACTCGTGGTCGTACGTGGGCTGGATGTTTATCTACCTAATGTCGCTGCCTATCTGGAATTTTGTGCTGCCGACGTACGCCTTCTGGAAGTTTGACGACTTTTCGTGGGGCGACACCCGCAAGACTTCGGGCGAAAAGACAAAGACAAAGAAGGCGGGCATTGAGTATGAAGGCGAGTTCGACAGCAGCAAGATCACCATGAAGCGGTGGGCCGAGTTTGAGAGAGACCGGCGATCACGGAGCGGCTTGTGGGGGTCGAGAGAGAACCTGACTGGCCGGCCAAGCAGCATAACAGCCGGCGGACCAGGCACAGGCCACCACTACGAAGAGTACTACTCAGATGCTTGAGAGTCGAATGTCGGAGTAGCATGCGGCTGTGTTCTTTTTGCAGTTCCTGTATTTCTGGCATAATTCCCTGGGTTCTTTTTGTTTGTTTTGTTATCCCAGCGTCGAGTATGCTTTGCATGGTTGCTTTCACGCGTCGAGCGAATGGGACTACATGAAAGGAGCTTGAAGCACCTCTCACCTTGCATGTCATGCCAAAAGGAAGCATATGGCGGTCCGTTTCTGCGATGTGCTTTGCCGGGGGTGTTCGCACGGAACAACATGATGGCATCTGAAAGGCGTATTCAAATTGGTGGAGATTTTGTGCTTTTGAAAAAAAAGAGAAGCGTGTACGGTACATACGCGCTCTGCGTGGCCTGGCATAGCAGCTGGATCTAAATCTATTCATCCTCCTTCCCAACCAGCTCTCTGGTTTCTTTTTTCGTTTCTTTGGGTCTTCGTTTAATTTATGTGACAACGATGAGCGTTGTGCTGACGATGTCTGATATCTAACCATGAGCCCATGCTTTCCATCCTTGCAAGACACGTCTCGCTTATTCTCTACGCGGTGGGTAGTTGGCGGCGTGCACGGCGGACCTTGCGTGTCGTCGTCGTCGATGTGCTTTGCAGCGGGCTTGGCTCTTCGCTGGTGAATTCGGCAGTCAGAGGCGCAGCCGCCGTACACAGGGTGCCGTTTGTGCTGCTAGAGCACTGCAGTCCGGTCGGCGTGACGGACCCAGAGGCCTCGTACACGGTCGATGTCTGTCCGGGGCAGGTGACCTCGATGAGGGTGAGCTTGCTGCGCTGCCAGATGAAGGAGATCAGGTGGTTGTCGCAGACGTAGCGGTCGGCGAGGCCGGTGCCAGCGGTAAGCGACACGGAGGAGGCGTTGTAGGCGCAAGGGGTGGTGATCTCGGTGCCGCTGTCGGCAAAGGTGAAGGAGACGTAGGAGACGGAGGACGAGTTGGACGTGGCGTTGCGCGGCGAGAAGGAGGTAAAGTCGGTGAGGGTGTAGTTGACAGGGTAGTAGCAGGAAGAGGAGGACGAGGAGGACGAAGACGACGAAGACGACGAAGACGACGACGATGAGAGGGCTAGCAGCTCCTCGGGCAGCTCGTAGGCGAGGGCGAGGGCGAGAGCACCGGCTGGCAAACGAAAGGCCGTAAGAAGCAGCAGCAGCAGCGGGCGGAATGCAAACGAGAGCATGGTGATGGTGACGGAGAAGGTGTAATTATGGAAAGTGAGAGAAGAGGCAAGACTAGAGAAATAGCAGAAATAGTTGATGGCTATGCCAGAAGGGATGGTTGGGAATAGAGAATAGATTATACAAGGACTGAATGAGACCAGAAACAGGCAGAACAAACTGGCGAGAAGAAAAGACAGTTTGAACAAGAACTAGAGACTGAGAACAGAGACTGAGAACAGAACAGAGACTGAACAGATACTGAAGAACATGCAGCTGTTGTTAGAATGTGGAAGCTCAGCCCTCCCTTTTCAGACGTGCAGATCGGGTAAAACGAAGCTCTTATATAACCGAAAAAAGAAACGGCCGCAAGACAGTGTGTATTATCTCACCAGGAACACGGCATGTAAGGTATCTTATGAGTAGCACATCCATTTAGCTGCCTTTGGCCGGTGTGGTGCCTTGCATATACGGATACTTGGTAGACAGCACAGCAGGACTGTCACTCAGCCCCCATGTTGGCGCCCTTCCTGCGTTTGTTGGCATCTTGCCCATCAGCAGCGGTCAGAGAGAAAAGGGGAGGGAGGGGGAATGAAACTCCCAATAAGAGACCTGGTTGGAAAAAAGGTACGAGAAGGATCGTCGTCGAGCTTTGGCTGGTTCAGAGTAAAGAGGGGCTGTTCCACTCTTTTTTTCCGCTGAACCTGGCTGCCATGTTTCAAGTTTCCATGCTTTGAGAAGCAGGCAAAAGGCGATGACGCAGTTCATGCTCGCATGAAAATATAAGAGACTGGCAGCTGGTTAGTTGGATTCTTTACATCTCACTCGTTTAACATCCACTTTGTCCGTGCAGCTCTTTGCACGGGAGAGAAAAGACTGATGTCGGTGACAGCGCTATACAGAAAGATAGAAGAGGAAAGACAATTTAATCAGAAGCGAGGCTTTGTCTTGTGCAGCCTGCAGAGATACGAGTAGTCGCTTACACTCATCCAACTCGTTGAACGTAGGGTTACGCCGTTATCGACTCAACGGCGATGCCGTAAAATACAGCAGGAGGACAGCATAAACGAGCACTCGTTTGCGTTCCGCTTGTCGCTGTTATCTCTGGCCTCAACACGGCACCGTGCATACATTTCGGCGGCGTACTCGTAACGTATTCATCCGAATCATGGGCTGTGTTTTTCAGCTATACGGCCGACCCGTACGAGTACTCGTGTACCTGTATTTCGTTGCACCGAGTACAGAAATATACACACGCGACGTTCGCCCGTCTGCGCTAGCCATTCTGGGAATAGCTTGATCAAGAGCGGAGTGCACAGCCACATATCATACGCCACACATAGCACACACCACGTGATTTTTAATTTTAAGGGTTTCCTACAATTTGCAGTGGGATATCCACAACACGTGACCAAAAACGCACATTCTGTGGGAAGATTCTCTTTGCCAAAATTTTAGTGTGGCCCCCCAAAATTCCCACTTGCGAATCGATCTTTTTTTTTTTTTTCACTCCCAACCCCAAACGAAAGTCGACAACCCATCATCTTGACGGCAAATCATCGCCCTTCGAGACAACACATTTCCCTCGCCGACATCTCTTTCGACGGACATCTATCGCCACACAAATGGCTAAGGAGGCAGCACCCCGGACCGGCCTGGCCGTCGGTCTCAACAAGGGCTTCGTACGTTTTTTGACATCCGGATGAGCATGAGGGCTGGCACGAGGGCAAAAGGATTGCCGGCAGTCAATGGCTGAAGAGGGTGACAGGGCCTCTTTGCTAATGCTTTTCCTGTTCTCTCTCTGCAGAAAACCACCCCCCGCGTCGTCAAGCCGCGTGTGTCCCGCACCAAGGGCCACCTGAGCAAGCGTACCGCTTTCGTCCGCGACATCGTCAAGGAGGTTGCCGGTCTGGCACCGTACGAGCGCCGCGTTATTGAGCTGCTGCGGAACAGCAAGGACAAGCGGGCGCGTAAGCTGGCCAAGAAGCGGGTAAGTTTCTTGTTTAATTTTTTTCTTTTTCTCCCAAAACACTTCACCAATCTGCCTGCTGGACAGTTTGGCTGATAAAATGTTTTCCACCAATAGCTCGGTACATTCGGCCGTGCCAAGGCCAAGGTCGACGAGCTTACCCGGGTGATTGCCGAGTCGCGCAGACATTAAGCGGACAATATGGGATGGGATAGATGTATGGGACGACACGGTCGAGGTCGATGGTGCTCTTGAAGGAACGGGGAGTGAATTTTGTGGAGAGATGAAAGGAGAGGAGAAGGATCGACGACCGAAGAGAAAGAAGAGGAAAACTTTCCTATCCTCGCATCCTCCCTTTTTCGCCTCTTCTCTCTTGTCTCTCTATCTGGCTCCGTCTTATTTTATATTTTACTCTTTGCTTTTTGGGTCGGCATTTCGGTTGGCGTCGAAAAAAGAAACCACAACGAATTACAACTTGTTCCTTCACACAAGAAACCAGAGAGACCAGAACACACCGAAATATTAACGCTACAAAAAAAAATGAACAAATTAAAAAAATGGCATTTTGCATTCGTGATGTTCTCCATGAGTATTGCAGACGATGGCGCTCCCCTAGCGCAAACAGAGATGAGAGATACGTCTAATAGATGAGTCCAGAAGCTGTTTACATTTTGACAACTATTTCTTAAGGTCGTGACAAATGTAAACCCAAATCATTAAGCGAGAACGCTTGGCAATACTATGCCTCCCGAAATTCATGAAAGCCTTCCGGTACCCTAGACTCGATTATACAGACGTTAACCTTCCTTCCTTCTCCACCAGCTCATTTCTTTGCCAGGCGCAAGAACTTGGACAGCTTCTTGGTCGCATCGCCCTGTTTGTCCCTCCGCTGATTTGCTGCCTCCGCTGCAGCCGCTGCCGCTTCTGCCTGCTTTGCCTTTTCGTCTTCGTCGTGGTCGTCCTCGTCATCCGCGCCGAGCTGTGGCACGACTATGTCCTGTGCCATGGCCACCACTTCCAGCCTTACGTATTGCGCGTTCTGACGGCTCGCTGTCGCGCCGCCGCCGCCGCCGCTACTGCCGCCCCGCAAGAAGTTTATGACCACGCCCCCCCGCATGCCGTACCCCCGGACCAAGTCGTGCTTGGTCCCAGACTTGTCGTGGATCTCCTCCCGCGACATTGGCGGTGCCAGCCGGAACGGTTCCCGCACGGCGTCGTCTGTCAGCACCCCTCGCACAGCTGCGTGCAGGGTGGCGCCGGTGGCTCCGTTTGGGAACGACCAGAGCACTGTGTAGCCGTCTGGAAACCGGATGCGGATGTCAACCTTGTCGACGGCCGACGCCCGGGCCTCGCGCTCGCGTGACTCCTCCTCCAGCTCCGAATCGGACTTTAGCCGCTTGTTGCGCCCAGCCTCCTCTAGATGCTTCTGGTGCGCCTTCATCTGAGCAATGGTCGGTGCTAGACCGTCCGGACCAGAGCTGCCGCCACCGCCACCGCCGCTCTCCCGGGCCCACCGCAGACCCGCTGCTGCTGGCATGCCCGCGCCCGCCTTGGGCGGCGACCATACCTGCACAGGGCGTAGGTGATGTGGTGATGGTGGTGATGGGTCGACGGCCATGGGTTCCGACGCAGACACCGGCGGCTGTGTGTCTGGCTCTTTAAGGTCGGAGGTCTGTGGTGTGGGTTGTTCAGGCTGCTCGGACTGTGATGTGTTGAGTTCCGGCCTTGCCCATTCCTCAGCTGCTAGTGCTGCAGGTGTTGTTGTTGTTGTTCCTGCAGCCGATGTCTCGGTATCCTCTCGCTCGAGTTGCCTGTGCACGGACTCCACGGCATCCTGCAGCGTGTAGTCGGTGATGCGGAACTCCAGATGGACCAGTTGGCTGCCGGTGTCAATGCCGGTCCGTGACAGCGTCTTGCGGAAGTCGTCGAGCGAGACCAGCTCGCGCCCGGCAAACTTGAGCACCGGAGCCTCCCAGTAGAGCTGGCCGGAGCCTCCCGTGATCGGCGTGCTCGTCCGCGGCACGCCCCGCGAGGTGATGTTGAGGCCCTTCTGCTTGGCCGCCGGGTCCTCCTCGAGATGGCGGAGCAGCTTCCACACTGGGGTGTCGTTGCGCACCTTGGCGGCCACGCGGTTGTTGGGGATGCCCAGGCGGGCCTCGGACGCGGGCAGGCGCAGGGCGACGGTGACGGCGGAGGGTGACTTTGACCTGACGACCAGCTCGAGCTTGGCGCCTTGGGGGAGGCCGGCAGCGCGCACAGGGTCTGTGAGGTTGATCGGCTTGTTGTTGTACCTAGAGAGGGGACAGAGAGTCAGCGCTGGCCATGACTGTATGATGGATGGGGCTGGGGTAGGGGATATTCTTCACTTTAGCTGGTACTTCTCGCTGTCGAGCTTGAGCTTGGAGCAAGCATCTTCGAGGACGTCAATCATGTAGCCACCAGACGGAGCCTTGGCGGTGACGCGGCGGAGGTCGGTTGTAATGATGGTGAAGGAGGAGGCCATTGCGTTCTATTTGATCGTAGAGAGAGAGAGAGAGAGAGAGGACTGCTAGAAAAGAACCGAGACTCTAAAGAGTCTCTGCCTGCTACGGCACTGAAGCGCTATACACTTGAGTGCAGAGGTGGGGCTCAAGAGGACAAGTCCAGAGAGTTTGCGGTTTTCTGCATGAGAATTTCCGTGTTATTTAGTCCACGTTCCTAGTGAGAGAGGCAGAGTGGCTGCTGCGGAAGGCGACCGAACTGCACAGAAGAGGGACCGGCTACTCTCGAACTCGCAGTAACATTATTGATAATACGAGTACAGAGGGCTCTGATGAGGGGCGATTTGCTGTCGTAGAGCTTCGGGCGGCCTATCCCCTAATAAGAGCTGTGTCAATCTGTGGCTGGTGGCCGTGGCGTAAGTTCAACGGCAGACCAGAACAGGCAGGCAGGCAGAACAACGCGCGGACCAGCCAATCAATCCTAAAAGCCGCCGGTGCCTGTCTCCCTCCCGCCTATTAGCAGGTGGTAAAAGCTCCAGGTCACGTTTTCCAGCCGCGCCAGCTGCGTGTTGCCTTTTGGGGCTTGGGAAGCTTGCTCCAATGCTTCGTCTGGAATCCCTAACCTGCATCACGTCGAACAGTTGAGCTGCTGTCTATCTCGCCCCCACCCGATATATAACCTTCTCTGCATACATTTCAAAGACGTTGATAGCGTCTTGAACCCGGTTCTTTCCCTCTCTCGCTCCCTTTCTCTCTTCCAACATTCGAGGAGACTCCGGAAACCAGGACCTCGTCTTTGATCTTCGCCCCGACCAGCCGCTGCTCATCTGGGCATCGGAGCCGACTTCTTGTGATCCGAGCTGTCACCTGCACATTTCTCTCAATATGGTGAGCTTCCCTATGGGCTGGGATCTGGGATTGAGCCAGAGGGTACCGCGATAGAAGCTAACAAGAGATCCTAGTCTTCGCCCTTCTCAATAAGTAAGGATCCGAATGAGGCCGAATGAGAAGTGCGATGGATAGAACGGCTGTTTCATAAAAAGGAAAGAACGCAAGCTAACAAACGACCTCCCCCCCCCAGACGGCGGTGCCTGTGTGGCCATGGTCGGCAAGGACTGCGTGGCCATTGCGTGCGACCTGCGCCTCGGCATGCAGGCGTTGACGGTGTCCAACAACTTCCCCAAGGTGTTCCAGTACGGCGACAATGTGTTCCTGGGCCTGACCGGCCTCGCCACCGACGTCAACACCGTCTCGGACCTGTTCCGCTACAAGGTCAACCTGTACCGCCTGCGCGAGGAGCGCCACATTGCGCCGCGCACCTTTGCCAACCTGGTGTCGTCATCGCTCTACGAGCGCCGCTTTGGCCCCTTCTTCGTCAGCCCCGTCGTCGCCGGCCTTGAACCCAAGACGGGCCAGCCGTTCATCTGCGGCTTCGATAGCATCGGCTGCATCGACTTTGCCCGCGACTTTATCGTGTCCGGCACCGCGTCCGAGCAGCTGTTCGGCATGTGCGAGAGCCTGTGGGAGCCCGACTTGGGCCCCGACGCCCTGTTCGAGACCATCTCGCAGGCGCTGCTCAACGCCGTCGACCGCGACGCCCTCTCGGGCTGGGGCGCACACGTCTACATCATCGAGAAGGACAAGGTGACCAAGCGCCTGCTCAAGGGACGGCAGGACTGATTTGACGGGCAGCGTGGGCGGACAAAGAAGAAAGAACAAAGAACAAAGATCTGAAGGGCTGTTTTATATGAGATAATACCATTCGCTCTCTTACCGACGACGACAACGACGTGAACAAATGTCAGGTGCAATAGGAACCAAAAACAAACTAAAAACAAACAGAATTGCAACAAGCTCGGCAGAAGTTATTGTGCTGCGTGAGCGACTGATGCCTATAGTTGGTGGTTGAAACTATCGTAGTTATATAACAAGAAGGTTTGCCTTTCCCCCCCTATACCTACCATGCAAATCACAACACTATGCCATGTAAAAACGCCCATATTTCCATTTCTGCATTTGCGCCTCTTATTGCCTTGCAAGATGCGTTGTAAGCAGGGCCCTCCTATGGAGCAGGATATATCCAGGCCGTCTGTGGGACGTTATGCTTTGTATTTTGTCTTCTGTCTTCTCCTTATAGTTTTTTTTCTTCTTCTGTTGTTCTATACCTTTTGTGCTAATTTTCCTTCTTTGCCTTTGAAATCTTGGCAGCGGGTGCCTGCACAAAGTACAGGCGCTCAACGAGCTTGAGAATCTCGTCGATGATACTATGACGGTCAGCATGGGCAAAAGAGAGAGAGAGAGAGAGAGAGAGAGAGGGAGAGACAGAGAGGGAGAAAGTGAGAGTGAGAGAAAGATACGTACATTACAGGAGCGCTGATGGCCAGCACGGCCGCCCACTCGGTCCAGTTCAGAGGCAGGATGGAGAAGAGCGTCTGCAGGAAGGGCGTGTACAGCAGGGCAAAGTGCAGGGCCATGGACAGGGCCACGGCGTAGACCAGCATCATGTTCTTCCACAGCGGCAGCGTCAGCAGCGACTCGCTGGACGACAGGGCGTTCATGGCGTTGAGCATCTCAATGACGACGAGGATGGACAGCGACACGGTCGAGGCGGCCTTGGCGCGGTCGTCGGAGAACATGGCGCAGCCGATCTCGGGGAAGCTGGCGGAGCAGCGGTGGAAGTGCGACAGCTCGTGGAAGCCGATCTGCGGACCCTCGGGATTGTACATGAACCACCAGGCGTAACCAGCCACGGTGGCGAGGCCGACGTAGGTGCCGATGACCAGGTAGCGGAAGAAGAGCCAGCCGGCAATCAAGGGTTCGTCGCGCTTGCGGGGGGCACGGCGCATGATGTCGTGGTCGGGCGGGTTGAACGAGAGGGCCGTCGCGGGCAGGCCGTCGGTGACCAGGTTGACCCACAGCAGCTGGACGGGGATCAGGGCCTCAGGCATGCCCAGGGCGGCGGTCAGGAAGATGGACACGACCTCGCCGATGTTGGACGAGATCAGGTAGCGGATGAACTGCTGCGTGTTGTTGTAGATCGACCGGCCCTCCTCGATGGCCGACTCGATCGTGGCAAAGTTGTCGTCGGTCAGCACCATGTCGGCCGCCAGCTTCGATACGTCTGTGCCCGAGCCCATGGCCACGCCGATGTCTGCCTTCTTGAGCGCCGGCGCGTCGTTGACCCCGTCGCCCGTCATCGCCACCACCTCGCCCAGCTGCTGCAGCAGGTCCACCAGCCGCGACTTGTGCGCCGGCTCCACGCGCGAGAACAGCAGCGCCTTCTTGGCCGCCTCCAGCTGCTCGCTGCTGCTGAGGTTGTCAAATTCCCGGCCCGTGAAGCTCCGGCCCGTCAGGTCCTCGTCCGCGCCAAACACGCCAATCTGCCGGCAGATACTCTCGGCCGTGTTGCGGTTGTCGCCCGTCACCACGATCACCCGGATTCCAGCCTCCTTGCACTTGCGGATAGAGTCCGCCACCTCCGGCCGCGGCGGGTCCAGCATGCCGACCAGGCCCAGCAGCGTCAGTCCTTGCTCCAGCTGGGCGTACTCGGCCGTCGTCTTGGCCGAGCGCGTCAGCGGGTTGCCCGACAGGTCGCCCGCGCTGGCCAGCGCGATCACACGGAGGCCGCGGTTGCCGTAGTCGACGACCTCGCGCATCAGCAGCTCCGTCAGGCCGCGGTCCAGGGCCACCTTCTTGCCGTCGGCGCCGACCAGCGCGTGCGTGCAGCGCTCGATGATGGACTCAGGCGCTCCCTTGACCAGCAATTTCTCAGTGCTGCCGCTCTGGACCAGCACCGACATGCTCTTGCGGTCGCGCGAAAACTCATACGTGGCCAGGTGGGCGTACTGCTTCTCGTACCAGGAGCTGGCATAGTGGACCAGGTCATGCGGCGGGCAGTCGGCGGGAGCACGGGGGCCGACCTTCTCGACCAGCACGCGCAGGGCGCCCTCGGTGGGCTCGCCGATGTTGGAGTAGCTGTCGGTGCGCGAGTCGTATGCGAGGCGGGAGTCGTTGCAGAGGGCGGCCACCTCGGCCATCTGGCGGACGGTGGAGGACGTCTGCGGCAGGTCCGAGGTGATCTCCCCGCTCGCCGTCCGGATGCTGCCGCGCGGGGCAAAGGTGGTGCCCTCGACGTCGAGCTCCTCGAGATCGCGGCCGCCCTCGCGGATGTAGACGATCTTGTTGACGCTCATCTGGTTCGTGGTCAGGGTGCCGGTCTTGTCGGAGCAGATGACGCTGCAGCTGCCGAGCGTCTCGACCGACGGCAGGCTGCGCACGACGGCGTTCTTGGCCGCCATCTTGCGCGTGCCCAGGGCTAAGCAGGTGGTGATGACGACGGCCAGGCCCTCGGGGATGGCGGCGACGCCGAGCGAGACGGCGATCTTGAGGTAGTAGATGGCGCCCTTGGCCCAGCTGCCGTGGCTGGGATCGGCAAAGTTGGGGATGTTGATGAGCCAGACGAGGATGCAGATGACGGTGATGACCTTGGCCAGGCTGTCGCCAAAGTCGTTGAGCTTCTGCTTCAGCGGCGTGGGCTCCGAGATCTGCGCCGTGATGCTCTCGTGGATGTCGCCGATGGCCGTGTTGGGCCCTGTCAGCACGACGACCGCCTTGGCGCGGCCCGTCACCACGGTGGTGCCCGAGAAGAGCATGTTGACCTGGTCCTGCTTGACAGCCTTGTCGTCCTGCACCACGGCGGCGCCGTCCTTGCCCACGCTCTCGCTCTCGCCCGTCAGGATGGCCTGGTCGACGGCGAAGCTGTTGCTCTCAATCGAGATCAGCCGGCAGTCGGCGGGGATGCGGCTGCCCACAGACACGGACACGACATCGCCGGGCACGAGCTCCTCGGCCTTGATGCGGGACACGAGGCCGTTGTTACGGATCACGTTGGCCTCGTTGGCCGAGTACTCCTGCAGGGCAGCAATGGCCTTCTCGGCACTGCTCTCCTGCGACACTCCAACGACGGCATTGAGGATCAGGATGGTGAGGATCTGGAGAGTATGTCAGCATATGCCAGTGAAGCTCCTGGGGAGAGAGGGAGAGAGCAAACATACCACAGCGGGGTCAACAAAGGCGCTCCAACCGCCTTCTTCTTCGAGCAGAGCCAGAGCAAACGACACGAGCGCCGAGCCGAGGAGAATGATGACCAGCTGGTCCTTGAACTGCTCCAGGATGAGCTCCCACAGCGGGGTAGGCGGCTCATCGGGAATGGCTGAGGCGTTCGTATTAGTGAGTGTATGAGTGAAGGGGTTTCTGCATGGGAAAACAGAGAGAAGTGAAAGAAAGTGTCTGCACCAGAGAGCGCCATAGACACTGTACACATACCGTTCTTTCCATGCTTCTGCTGCAGCTCTGCGACCCGAGCATCGGTCAGGCCGAGGCTGGCATCCACGCCCAGTCCGGCAAGGACCTTATCGGCCGGCAGCGCATATGCGTTATCCATCAGTTGGTGCAGGGCCGAAAAGAAAAGGGAAAGAGAAGAGATATAGAGTGAATGATGGCCCCTCAGAGTTCAACTCGCGGCAGGTGGCACGAAGAGAGAAGGCTGTCTGACACGGGCGGCGTCAACGACTGGAGAAATGAGAGCACAGCCAACGCTTTGTGAAAGAGAGACAGGCAGAGGAGTGCAAAATAAGATAGCTTTTTTGCGAGAGGCTGGGGGAGAGGCTCAGCGCAGTCGCAAGTCGATCTTTGATAGGACACCTTTAGGGTTTAGATAAAGAGGGGCTGCAGCAGGGGTGAAACCATGCTATATAATCCGTAATCAGAAACGAAGAGAACAGAAGGGAAGGAGCAAGGCGGGAAGATAATGAGCGAGAAAAATAAAATAAAAAGTAGGCAGGGATGTTGCCCTCAAAAGTCTCGTCCTGTGGCCAGAGAACGTGGACTCTTTTTTTTTCTCAATTGGCAAAGTCCGGAGCATTTGTTAGAGGGGGATAATAGTAAGTAGCAGAGTATAACAAGACATCCCAGAACAAGGCGACGTGTCATCTAAAGCGGAAAGCCGCCCTTGCCTGAAAGCAGTTTTTTTTTTGTTCCTTGGGCCTATGGAGCTAGTGCCTTGACCAGAAACGGGCGGCAGAAAAATAAAATAACTGATAATTTCAAAAGACGGCTTTGTTTAATGGCTGCAGGACAGAGGTTCGCGATAAGCGATAAGCGATAGGCCAGGGTCTTCCGACCGCCTTCCTCTTCTGTCGATACAGGCACATTCCCCCGGGTCTGATGACGTAATATTTCTGTCTACCCAGTTAGCCCTGCCTGCATCGAGACATCATGAGAAACCCCCCCTTTGTGGCCACGTCTGCCAATGCAGAGCCATTTGCCACTTTCTGACAAGGACACGTAGCAATATACGAGAAGGCCTGCTAGGCGCACCCCGAGTGCACAGCTCCGGACAGCTCTCGCCAGCTTTAGGCGGTCCTCCCCGTTAAGACGCTTTCGCTTTCTGGTATCATTGTTCTTTCTGCATGCATCTTTACGTAACAGCAAAAAAAAAAACAGCGAGATAAGATACGCCGAGCAACTCACAGGCCCGCCACAACGCCCTGTATGCCGACGCTGCTGGCGTCCTCACGCCGCTGCACAAACGCCTTGAAGTCGGCCTTCTGCAGCCGCCTCGTGCTGCCTCCGGCCCCGACCCCGACTCCGACCCCAGCTCCGGCTCCCGTAGCCAGATTGCGCGACCGCTCGCGCAGTGCCTCTGGCCCGATGATGAACAGGTAGCCCACCTCTGTCAGCACCTCCACCGTCGCCTCCGCGTCCTTGGAGAGCGGCCAGGCCTTGAAGGTCGACACGTACTTGGCAATGTCCTTGGTCACCATCAGGCCGCCCGTGGCGTTGACGGCAAACTTTTTGAAGTGCTCAAAGAGCAGCTTGAACAGCGCCAGGGCCAGCTCGCTGCTGAAGGCCTGCAGGTTGTGCCCATCGACGGACTGCGCCGCCAGCGCGGCCGCTCGGCTGAGGAACGTGCAGATGGCTAGGCACGTCGGCGTCTGCAGCGCGTCGACGAGGTCCTCGAGGTCGTTGTCGCGCGGCCGGAAGTCGGTGCGCTTCTGCGTCGGCAGCGTCTTGGCCACCCAGTTGACGACCACGTCCACGGTCGTCTTCATGATGCCGTTCATCTTCTTCTCGATGGCCTCGATGCCGACGCGCGCCTGCGCCTCCATGTTGCGCCGCACCGTCAGGTTCGACTCAGCCAGCCGGATCAGCACCGTCTGGATGAAGCGCGACATGATGCTCGTGATCGTGATGGCCGGCCGCACCAGCGGCAGGTAGCTCAGGCTGGGCTCCGTCTTGCTGCTCTCCTGCGCCGTCGCCACGTCCAGCGCGGCGTCCAGCGCCGTCTCTACGTACATGCGCCCCAGCGTCGTCAGCAGCAGGCCCAGCAGCGCGTTGACGTCCTTGGGCTTCTCTGCCACGCTGCCCAGCTCCAGCGTGCGCCGCACGCTCTCCGCCAGCCACTTCATCATGCGCTTGGCGCTGGCCGTGCTGAGCGTGCCGTCCTCATCCGTCACCTCGATCTCGTTTTTCTTGTCCGTGTCCTGCACCCTGGCTATCCGCAGCATCATGGCCTTCTGCGTCGCCGTCAGGTCTGACGACTCCAGCCGCTCCATGTAGGCGTCCTTGGCCGACGACAGCAGCTGCGTGCCCTGCTGCGTGATCATCGTCATGAACCCGCGCGTCGCCTTGGGCCGCCGCGAGTGGTAGATGGTAAACTTGAAAAGCAGCGAGTTGTTCATCTCCTCCAGGCTCTTCTTCTCCTTCTCAATGTACGAGCTGCCCACGAGGTACGGCACGAACAGCTCCTCCACCTGCTGGTCCAGCGTTTGCGCGATCTGCTGCGAGCACGGCTCTGGGTGCTCGGTCAGCCCGTGCGTCTTGAGATCCTCGACGAGAGCGCCGATGTAGCTGCGCGACGAGTGCAGAGACCGCAGGTACGCCAGCGTCGAGACCGTGCCGGCCTTCTCCAGCACCATCTCCAGGCGCTGCTGAATGGACTGCTGGAAGACGCGCTGAATAAACTTGATCAACACCGTCTCGTAGTAAGGGAAGGCCCGCTTGATGATAAAGGACTCCTCCTGCATGACAATCTTGACCTCGTCGATGAGCGACTGCAGGCTCGGCTCGACGCCCGGCGGGTCGGCATCGGGGTCGGCCAGCTGGTTCCACATCTCGCCGTCGGTCGTGACCTCGTCGGCAACAAGCTGGTCCCGGTCGATGAAGAACTGGTGCTGGTTGACAAAGGTGGCGATGACGCTAGTGCCGCCGTTGAAGTCGTGCAGCACCTTTGCACACTCGAGCATGTCGTCAAAGTTCTGCCGCCGGTAGCTGTTGTTGAACTGTGTCAGAAGGTCCTGCTCCAGCGTCTCCGAGAACTTCTCTAGCATCTCTCGGGTGTTGTGCTTCGGGACGCCGCCGCCGGCACCACCGCTGTTGCCATTGCTGTTGCCATTGCCGTTTCCGTTGGCTTTGACACCGTTCGTAGTGCCGTTGACCCCGTTGGCACGGCTGCCATTCGTATCGGTCCATGAGGCCGGGTCCAGCCTCTGGCTGAAGCGCATCAGCTGCCGCGCAATCACGGCGCACCGCACTTTGTTTTCCGCCCCTCCCTGCCTTTGTATGTCTTGGAGCGCAGTGAGCTGGCCAGTCTCACTGAGCTCTGTCCAGCACTGCACTAAGAATGTGGCGTCCAGCGCTCTCCTGCGCTTCCGATCCAGCTCTTCCAGCTTCTCGCCGATCTGCACCGCAATGCTGCCGCCACCTGTGTCCGACCGACTGCCGCGGTCGTTTGCACCGTTCGTGTCGTTCGGGTTGGTCAGGCTCAGATCCAGAGCCTCAAACTGTCCCATGGACTGGTCCAGTTTCGTTCCTAGAGTGTCGAGTGTCTGATCGTGTTGGACCTCTGCTCGCCGGACTTGGGAGAGAATATCCGACTCCTTCTCCTGGAGCTCCTCCGAGAGCGCGCCGAGCTGCGAGAGAGCATCTAGACAAGAGTTAGCAGCAGCGGTAGCGGTAGCAGCAAACAGCCGAACGCGCAGCGTTTGGTTTCCCTTACTCTCAAAAGTCCTGATCAGCGGCTTTGGGTCAAACGCCTGCTGCGCGGTCGCACCGGATCGGCGGTTCGCAGGAAAGGCCGTCTCCGCCAAGGAGTCGACAAAGTCGCGCACTGTGAAATCCTTGCTGGAAAAGTCGTCGAGCGTGAAGCTTGGACCCTTGGGAAAGAGGCTCCGCGACACAACTGACTCGGCACGCTCCATTGTGTCCCGTTGTCGTGGCTGCGCTCAGGGGAGAAGAAGCCCCATAGGCTTGGCGTCAAGTTCAGGGAAGATTAGCTAGGATGACTTGGGGTCGAGACTGTTCGCAGCACCATCACATAGCCGTGTCGTCCCGGTAGAAGCGGTAGTTTCCTTTTGTAAATAGTCAGTGTTGTCGCATCCACAGACGAGGGTCTAGACGACGGGGTTGACGGCACGATTAAGCTGGACTTTTGTCTCGCATTCTCGATAATGCTGTCGCAGATCAACACACTGAAGAATGCCGCGTTAGCTGTTATGGCGCAGCAGTCCACTGTGGCTGGGCCAAACTCGGCAGTCTGTCCAATGGATTGGTCGCTAGCTATCCGCAGCCCCGTACAAACCCGTCATACGAGCGCAGCCCCGTATTAATTATACTGGCTGGTGAATCTTCCAAAACCTGTTCACATCCAAAGAGTGCTGTGGCTATCGACATCATGGATCTGGGCGGCTTCGTGCGGTCTGCATGATACGCACCTTTATATTGTTCTTAGTCTTAGGCTTTCCGACCAACTTTTCTCTTTTCGTCGCGATACTAGAACGCCCCTTCCGCCAAAATGTCGTACTCGAAGCGCCGCACCGAGTACATTAGGGATGTGGCCGCAAACAAAAACTTGTCGCCAGTGGAAAGCTACAAGCTGCTCGAGGTCAGTCGCTCCTTCCTAAAATCATGCGCCGAACCCAGCACGGAAAGAGCGATGAACAGAAGCGATGAGAAGAGACGACCGAATACGGCCGCCTAGCTTTGTGGTCCTCTTCCTCTCTCCCTCCCCTCTGGTCTCTCTCTCTCTATTTCGCACACTGTTTTTTGAGCTATCATCCACCTTCTCTTCGTTCAGCTCTCTGAAGCTTGCTTCATCGTGAAAGAAAACGTAACATGGTCACCGCGAACCGATCTCTCTACAGAGGCTCGATGATGAAGCTTGCAGCGCTGACCGTATCAAAGAAATTTCTCCCAGCTCCTCCCCCACGATCCACGACACGTTCTTCGGCTACCAAGACTAGCCCCAACAGCTCGTCAAATGCTACCGAGATAACCGGCGACATAGACAGCCTATTTATTGTCCGCCCACGATCACGCACCGGCGCCCGACGCTTCGTCCTCGGCCAGATTCATATCCTTATTTTCACCATCATCCATGCCCTCTTCTCCCTGTACATCCGCATCCGCCAGGCCTACCATGAAGTTCGCAACCAGATCTACTCTGTGCTCAAGTACCACCACCGCACTCCAGAGATTATCGCTCGTGATGTGCGCGATCTTTCACGCATTCCTAAGCACCTTAGCGTGATTCTCCGTCTAGAAGAACAAGGCCGCGAGGGTGCAGAGCTCGAGCGCCTCGTCAACGAGATATCAGACATTGCTGCTTGGTGTGCCTCGGCTGGTATTCCCACGCTGTCGGTCTACGAAAAAAAGGGTAAGTATTAATCATCGCCTGCATGGCGGCGCGTTCCTGCATAAATCTATACTAACGCACAACAGGCATTCTCAAAAGCTATCTCCCAGAGACGCACCGAGCTATTTCGCAACGCCTTGCTTCATATTTCGGACGCGCACATCCCGCTGTGACGCTTAGGGCGCCCCACGTGGCTGCGATCGAGTCGACAGGTTTACCCCGTACTCGCGAATACGGCGACGTGGCCGAAGGCCACATCAACGTTTTGCTACTCTCGGAAGAAGACGGCCGCGACTCGCTTGTCGACCTAACAAAAACCTTGGCAGATATGGCCCAGCGGTCCAAGATATCCGCTTCAGACATCAGCATCGACCTCATCGACGCCGAGCTGACGGAAAGCATTATGACAGACCCCGACCTGCTTATCCTTTTCGGGCCTTACGTGGAGCTTTCCGGATACCCCCCGTGGCAGATTCGCCTAACAGAGATATTCCACGTTCCTGACAACCACAGCGTTGGATACCAGGTCTTCCTATGGGGCCTGCAAAATTACGCAAAGGCAGAAATGAGAGTCGGGAGGTAGACTCGTGGACTTGTTTGCGTCCGGCTTTTATTTTCTGTTCCAGCATGTTCGGTTTAATTTCCAATTTCAAAGACGACGGCATATGTTATATTGGCCTTGGGAGGCATATGATGATCGTTTGCATCTCTGCGTCGGGTACTGGTTACTGGCCGGAGAAATGCACCGAGTGACAAGGCTCTGTCAGACCCAACATGGTCTTGGACTCGCCAGATTGATATTGAAGGAAACAAGTGAATCAGCCATTAATTATTAGCACAATATCTGCATAGACCAAGTGAAAGTCCTTTCCTCGATTATATGCAGTACCTCTCTAACTTGCTAAAACGTGCGCCACATCGGATATTTACTGCGCCACAGTAGTCGAATTTCTTTCGACACCCAAAATTTATTCAAGACGTAGTTTCCAAAAAGGGCACTCAATGAGGAAAAAAAAAAGATTCGAATTGTGAACTATTTTCGGAGGCGCTTGAGATACTCAATTTTTTTCGAGTAAATATTTCAGAACATATGGGAGCCGGTCAGAAACGACCGCGGCCGCAGAGCAGCAGTAACGACGTGGGCGGCGGCTCCGGCTCCGGCTCCGGCTCCACTTCTCGGCCGCCATCCACCGATATGAGTGTCTTCCGTCCTCCAGTCCTGCGGTCTGCTGCACTTACGGCTACGTCGATGCTGAATAAGGCTCTCTTCGCACAAACTTTTGATATATCAGCAGCACGGATACATGATCCCCGGCACATAGCCAAATACCAAAAGGCGCTTCTTGGGAGCAGAGAGTTGCTGCGAACCGAGCGGCTGTCTTCAGTAGTAGATGACCCCGAACAGGAGCCAGCGGCGTCTGTGGACGCATCATCAGGAGCTGCCCCGGCCATGGTGTCGAAGCCACCAGCAAGGAGAAAGTGTCTCCTGCTGAAAGCAAGTGTATCACCGACATGTAAGTGGCTGCTGGCTCGCATCGCCTGCCAAGGCGAATTTCACTTATCGGCACAAGTGAGCCTTTGCTGACAGCTTCTAGCACCTGAAACATGGAGCGACCTGATCAAGGAGGGCGTAGAGCGCGACGAGCTGGGGGTAATTCCTTACAAACTGACTCTGAACTATGATCACTGGACCTCACGTACGTCCTGGCTCTCAAGCAGCAGCGATGACAAGAGAAGAAACTGACAGGATGCTTTGTAGGCGATGTTCTTGTCTCAGTACTGCCCGAAGAGTTCCATGACGATATTCCGACTGGTTTTAACACGGCCGGCCATGTTGGTACGAGCATGCCTTTTCTTTGATTTTCGCCCGTCTGGCTTTCCTCCTCGGCCATTTTCCTGACTTCTGACACCTTGCAAAATAGCACACCTCAACCTGCGCGACCGGTTCAAGCCGTACAAGCATATTGTGGCGCAGGTTCTACTGGACAAGAATCCGCAGCTGCGCACCGTTATCAACAAGATTGACCTAGTAGGCACTAACTCGGCTTTCCGGACCTTCCGCTACGAAGTCCTCGCAGGCCCCGACGACCTCGAAGTCGAGGTCCGCGAGAACTTTTGCACGTACCGCTTCGACTACAGCCGCGTCTACTGGAACAGCAAGCTCGAGCCCGAGCACACGCGCTTGCTGTACCTCTTCCGGCCGGGCCAGGTGGTGGTCGACGTCATGGCGGGAATCGGCCCCTTTGCCGTCCCGGCCGGTCGTCGGGGGGTCTTCGTGTGGGCCAACGACATGAACCCAGACAGCTACGCGGCGCTGCGCGAGGCTGTCCAGCGCAATAAGGTAGCCTCGTACGTGCGGCCCTTTAATGAGGACGGACTCGTCTTTATCCGCAAGGCCGTAGATCTCATCCAGGAGGCGGCAGCAGCGGGCGAGGGCACGGCTGAGGTGGTTGCGCCGTCCAAGAACGGGAGCGGTGGCGGAGGCGCAGGCTCGGCAGCCAAGGCCAAGGCCAAGGGAGTTCCCCGGCGGCTTATAACGGTGCCGCGCACAGCCGACCATTTTGTCATGAACCTGCCGGCATCGGCCATCACGTTCCTGCCCAAGTTCCGGGGACTCTATGCCGGCAGCGAGGCGCTGTTTGGCGTCGTGACGGGGGATGGCCAAAAAGAAAAGGCAGAGCCGAGCACCGATGGAAACAGCAGCATCAGCGGCATCGGCAGCGGCAGCAGCAGCAGCCCGCCGGTGCCCCGTCTCCCCATTGTCCACGTGCACTGCTTCGCGCCCAAGAACGACGAGGACGACAGCATATCAAAGCGTGAGGTGTGCGCACGCGTGGCGGAGCAGCTCGGGGTGCCCATACGGCTCGTGTCGCGGTACGAAGACGTCGAGAAGGACGACTCTGCGACGAGGACCGCAGCCGAGGAGACCCCGGTGTACGTGCACAATGTGCGGGCCGTGGCGCCGCAGAAATCCATGTTCTGTGCCAGCTTCCGACTCCCGGGCGCGGTAGCATTTGCGCCACGGGAGTAGAACAGAGGATCACATCGTTTGTATGGAGTCCGTCTGATACACTTGTTACTATCTATACTAGAAGGCAGTTTCACTTGGAACCGCACGTCTCATCCCCGTCTTTATACATATTACAAATATCTACATGATCCCTTGATTAGAGGATCTGCTTGATCGGCGTCCCGGTATCCAACGGACCCAACAACATAGTCTAAAAAGTCAAAGGAGTCTTTATTATCAATCAAACAAGCCGGTCAGCGGTATTGCTTAGCTTCGATATGTAGCTGCATAGACAGATGGTACAATCATTCAAGGTCAACAACGGCCTCTTGTCTTTCCTCAAGTACCTCGCGCGGTAACTTGTAGCTACACCCTCATACTCTCTTGTGAATGACATGCTCAAAATAGGGCCGAATAATACAAAGGCCGCAAATGTGTCTCTCAAGAGAGCCGCAGTGTAGCAGACGTTTGTTGGTCTTGATTTTATCTCTCATGCACTCCTCAAATTAATACAACATCTTAGTAATATCCAAGACAGACCATCATGCCCGGTACATCAAGTGGAAGCTATGAATTTAAAGAGTGCAGATCGGTTGTAGCGCAAGATACGAACGGGCGATCACTCTTAGTCTCTTATCGAGCTCGAGGACTCGTTGACAAGAGGAGCTCAAGGTTCATACGAGCCGTTCCATTGGCAGAAACCCACCGGTCAGAGCTTTGAGCGATTGTCCGAGCACCCGCAACGCCTCCCTGTTTACGAGTACGAGCGAGCACGCTGCTGCTACTCGTATGTGAATATGGCAGTCTCCAGCATAGGGTACACGGAAGAGCGATGCTGTCGGCTGCGCGATACCGATGCGCCGATTGGCTACAAGTTGGTTACATCACCAATCTTATCAGGACAGGAAGCAAGGCCGGTGAGCATCGAGCATTCCACTGATCGGAAGGATGAGTCTGTTTTCCCCACTCAATCGTATGCTTTCGGGATCTGATAGGCGGCCGAAGCTGCCATTTCCATCTGCATCCTCGTTGCTCTCTTCTTCTCATTCGACGTCGAACCAGCGCAGCCACACCTTCAACAGGGACAAGGGTCTAGAGCAGCAAAGCTCATAGCTACGAACAGCGGGGATTCCGGCGAGTGTCGTCGGGTGGCTTCTACGTGTACGAAGCACTCGCAGAATCAGGTTTGGAATGCTGGCGCGGTGCTGCGCGATGCCGAAGACGGAACGGCTGGTACACCGAGTTGGCCTTTTCGATGGCGGATGGCGTAGCATGTCGAGTTCGCGAAGAGGAGAAGCGGCAGCTGTGTCGCAATACCTGGACATCCGAGGGTCGTTGATGCCGTTTCACGTCGCAGTGCAGGACGTTGTTTTGGCTCAAAGTGGTTGCAGCCGTGCTTTTTGTGTGTTGTGTGTGTGTTTACGTGTTCTGTGATTTGTCCTCTGTAAATTCTGGTTGCGAGAAGGCTAAGCGGCTGTGGCTGATCAGCCATACATACGTCGAAGTTGAGCTTCCTCCTCAGCTTTTCTGCAGCTTCCCAGAGAAAGAGCTGGTGACAAATCAAAACTCAATATCTCCGATAACGCGAACGGAATTGCGAACACTACAAAGACCGCTGTATCTTTTTCTCGGCCCCCCACGAACGGCCCCCACAGGCTCACCGTCAAGGAGGGGCCATCTGGCGAGACCGGGTAGGGAAAGAGGAAGAGATGGGGGAGGGGAGGGAGGAAGGTGGAGATGGAGGGGCAATCCTTCGACGATAAATTGTAAAACGTAAAATGCCACGCATATAAAATAATAATGTAAATACGAGTAGTCGTAGTCGTACTCATGCTTGTACCCGTACTCGTATCTTACTTGGTACGAATAGATAGGAGGGCCCGATACGGAGCGCACAGCATGGAACATCCGATCTACAAACGGGAAGGCTTGGGCGTTGAGTTGTGACCACCGGGACCACCACTATGACCACCACCATGACCACCACCCATATCCTCACAGCACAACAAAAGACGGTGAGCGCAGTGGAGGAGAGGGGCAGGCAAGCTTGACATTGTGCTATGTACGAGTATGTGTGAGTAGTAGCCAGGCGGCCGCGGAGACGGAAGGAGGGGGAGAGTGTGGGGGTTCCGTTTATGTTATGACTGGACCCATCCGTCTTCCTCCAATCCTCTTGCTGTACGAGTACTCATAGAGAGAGAGAAGCGCGACGCAGCAGAAGAAATACCCATGTAACGAAGTAATGTGCCAGTAGGCGACACCTGATCTATCACATTTTCGCGCCTTCGCTATTATTTGCCTCCCACGCGGGCGAGGGCTGGTTGATCAGCGTGCGATCTGCGCCAGCTTCGTGCTCTGGGTTAAGAGCTCTTTGGTCGTACTCGTACATACTCACTCGTAAGCGGTTCATCCTCAGGGCAGTTTACCCCATTGCCAGCATGCCAGTGGCCCTGCGATTGGCAGGGTCTCACCCTTACCCAAGACATTTTCTCTGCGGGCGCCACTTCCGGCTGTACTAATAAGCTAATAAATCATCTTGCCAGCGACCCTCGCTTGTCTCTCTGGCTGAAAAGCCCGGGGCAATCAGGTCTCGCCGGTTCAAGGAGTGGGAGGCAGCGATCAGGATCGCCGGAATGGTACATAGTTGGAGAGGCGAAGAGAGGTAGGGAGGGCAGGGAGGGGGGGAAGGGAAGCCAAAGGCAATGCAAGTCTGATAATCTTCCTCCGCTTACAGAGCCAAGCTATACATAGCAGAGCGTTGGCT
>JRUC01000828.1:0-11709 GCA_000806385.1 Leptographium procerum | reverse complement strand
AGCCGAGACGATGGCCTCTTTGCCAGGCATGTTGTGCCAGTCCGCTGTATTTAGCGGTGTTCCGCGAAATTCCAGTATGTACTACGAGCAGTACCCCGTAAGTCGTAGTTATATAAGAGGTCGAAGCAGACGCATCCCGACCGTCCTGCTTCGCATACGGTACCTGAGATATGCTCATACGAAGTATGTCACGCCGCGGCTGTTTTACGTCTGCTTACTGCCCCACACGAAGAGTCGGGAAAAGCACACAGCCGACGTCGGCAAACGGCTTACATGGCTGCCCAGTTAGCGATTAGTCCGCCGACTGACGCAGTGTAGTGGGCCAAATCGGTGCACGTGATGCGATAACGGTAGCGCAGAATCGTTTCCCGACTGGCCCTCTCTTGGCCGAACCACTTCTATGACAGCTACTTAGGTCTTACTCTGGAACAGCTAGTTGCAGACGACAGCAGCCGCGCAGCAAATCTAAAGGCGTACTGTACAGCTAAGAGATCGAAAAAGTCTTGATTCTTCGAGCTATCTCCTTTCTCCCATTAATTGGGAGAAATCCTATTTAAACTGTCACACTCGGATTAATTGCTAATCCGACAGCAGCAGAAGCCACACAGGAAGCTTCTCTCCTCTTGGAATTAAGTGAATTAACACCAGAGTTGGAGACTCCCTAACACGGAAAACGTGCACTCCCTAAGCCAAAGGGCATGTGTATAAACGGATCACCGAATCCCCGTATAGAAAGAGTTCAACAATGTTTACGCTTACATACTTTACCAGACCTGAAAACAAGCATAGACTTGACTGCGCGAGATCTACAATAATGTACACGACGGCACACGACCTATTACCCCGATACTCGGCGAGCAAGCTGAGCATCCTACACTAAGGGGACTTGTTTTAACGAAGCCTACTCAAAGCTTTATCGGGAAAACTTACCTGAGGTCTTACCGCGTAACAAGCTGCCATAATAATAACCGACTTTTCATAGCTATCGGCGGTACACTCGATAATGGTGACGGGAGGCAGCCACGGAGGCTATCATAGGCGACAGCAAGGGCAGGACCAGAGTAACCCCCGGCATAGCCTTCAAGAAAAGAACCTCCGGCCGCCGCCATAGCGGGCGATAGCGAAGATGTCATCCGACGAGCGCGTAGTGCGTTAGCAGCAATGTCAGTAGGAAACCAACAAGGCTCGTTCTGTTGGATCCGATCGCATTGTGACTTTCGCCGACAGCAGAAGTTGTAGGCTGGAATCTTGCATGATCGACATAGGCGCGTGGCTGATGTAGCGGTATCCTTGGGAGGCGCTGCTGCAGCTGCCTTTTCCGGTGGCCTGCATCGTCGCTGGCTTCAAGCTCGCCTAGAAGCTCGACCGCCAGCGTAAGGCCATCGGCGTGATATCTTTCGAAGCTCAAACGTGCGCAAACTCTAAAAGGCGGGGAGCAGGCAGCTAGACAAAGCGAGGATGAAAAACCTGGGGTAATTTCTAGCCGAACTACCAGGGGTCGCAGGTGGAGGGTTCTTGGAGGAGTTGCCGCCTCCACCTTTACTCACCTTGTACGCCTTAGTTTTTCTTTTCTGTGACGTCCCGGTTTTCCGGGACTAGCTGACTCCTTCTTAGTAGGTCTGGGGTTGATGGAATTGATAAGGATGTGGTTGCAACGGTTTAGCATTGGCGCCAAGTGGCGAATGTTCAGTTGATTAGCAGTACTCGTATAGTCGGCAAAGCGAATACTGTCAGAGGAAAAGGAGAAACAAGTGCGGTAGTGAACAGCCTGCCCCTATTGATTATGTACTCTGTAGTTACAAGAAAGCTTCTGTTAGAAGCTACGGGACATGTCGATAGCAACGTCGTACTGATTTCCTAATAGAATGACGATATGGCCTTCGAGAGTAGCGATTGCGTTTCCCAAGCCAGACTTAACCGCTCGTTCACCATAGACCTATTCTTTGCTACTACATACCCTGCCTGCCCTACATAGTAGATCCCGTCCTGACCCACTGCGCACGGCACTACTAGAGAGCCTAGTCGGCATTGTCTTTCGACTTACAGTTAGGGCGCGATAACTGCAGCACAACGACACATTGATAGGAATTTGGAGATAGGAACTTGGAACTATGCAAGTTTACCGACGCTTCCCCGCGCTAACGCCGTAGGTCAATATCCCCAACAGTTCAATGAATGATTGCAAGGAAAAGTAGACAAAGATAGCCATGATAACGAGGAGACAATTTGCCGATAGTGGACCGTTTTATCTATGTTTGTGCCATATGTCCTACTTCTTGTAGGGCCCAGTCTTATTGCTTCTCCGATTCCAGAAGAGCCACTCCCAATGGCCGTGCATCTGTCTAGCCTTTCTGTCTCTCCGCAATAGAGCAATCGCTTCGTTTTGCCCCTCTCGAGCCATTGAAACGGACAAGGGTCCTCACTCGTGTTTATTTAAGTAACTCGCACCGCACAGGTCACGACTCGTCACTTGTCTTGTCCCCAGCCTTTGCTCGTTTCTGCTCATCTCCACCCATCCTTTCCAAACACTATCGGATCCTCTTGCACACATACAGTAGTCATGCCGGTAGAAAAGGGAGACATCAAGGCCGCTAGCACTACGGCTTCGGCGGAGATCCAAACCATGGATGCGAGCGACGTCAAGGAGGGCGAGTCTAAGACGATCGCCTTTGAGGCGCTTGACGAGGCAGAGATCTTTCTGCGCGACAACAAAACGTCTTGGGAGCAGGTTGACGTTCTCCTCGCCGACCAGGCGAAGGTGCGCGCCCTGATCAAGAAGATCGACTGGCACATTTTGCCGCTGTTGATGGTCACCTACGGCCTGCAGCTCATTGACAAGACGACCCTATCAAACGCAGCCGTGTTCGGCCTCCGGAAAGACACGAACCTCGTCGGCAACCAGTACTCCTGGGTGTCTAGCATCTTCTACTTTGGTAGGCTGTCTTGTTTGTCCTCTTCTCCCAGTTAGCTCCTAACACCGTCTGCACATTTCAGGCTACCTCTTTTGGGAATACCCCGGATGTTACCTCGCCCAACATTTCAACGTCGGCAAATATTGCTCCATTGTGGTAATTATTTGGGGCGTCGTTCTGATGGCTACTGCAGCTGCCACGAACTTCAAGGGCCTTATGGTCTGCCGTTTCATTCTGGGCTGCTTGGAGGCTCCGATTACGCCATGCTTCATGATGATTGTTAGCTCCTGGTACGACCGCCGCTCTCAACCTTTCCGTGCTGGCCTTTTCTACTGCTGTAACGGCCTCGGCGCCATTGTTGGCAACCTCGTGTTCTACGGTGTTGGTCAGGAAAAGGGCATGCAGGTATATAAGGTGATCTTCATTCTGTGTGGTGGTGTGACCATCGTCTGGGGTGTTATCCTTCTTTGGAAACTACCCGATGGCGTCCTGTCGACAACACACTACACAACTGAGGAAAAGATGATGGTGGTTGGTATCTGCAAGCGCAACCAGACTGTAAGTGTTGCTAATCGCCTTTCGCCGAATTCGAACTTCGTATCGCTCCAATCTCTAATAACACATTGACCATTCAGGGTGTTTACAACCATCACATCAAGCTGTATCAGATTTTGGAAGCATTCCGTGATCCACAGTTGATCCTCTGCTTCTTCATCATGGTGCTAAACGAGATAGTCAACGGTGGCTACGTCTCGGTGCGTATAGGAGAAGTTTTAATCCGAAAGGAAGTCTTAAAAGGCTAGAGGTCTAACGCAATTGCTAGTTTGGCTCTTTGATTATCAAGAGCATCGTTGGCGGAGCGCTTAAGACGACCGCGCTTAACGTCCCGCAGGGCGCTTTCACTGCCTCATTCATTGTCACGGGCACGTACCTGGCTACGCGCTTCAAGAATACGCGGTGCCTAATCATGGCCGTGTACCTAATCCCGTCCATCATCGCGTCTTTCCTATTTCTCTACCTGTCTCGGTCGCACCTGGTTGGCCTACTATTCGCGAACTACATCATGGTCTCGTATTGCGCGACGCTAACTCTCGTGCTACAACTGCCATCGTCAAACCTCAGCGGCTACACCAAGCGCGTCACCGGCAGTGCCATGGTGTTTCTCGGCTACTGCGTTGGCAACATTGTTGGCCCACAGACGTTCCTGTCGAAGGAGTCGCCGCGGTACCCGACGGGATGCAAGGTTCTCATCGCCTGCAACTCCGTTCAGGTTGGCCTCGTTGGCCTGCTATACCTGCTGCTTACACGGCGTAACAAGCAGCGCAAAGAGCAGCTTGCTGCCATGGGCACTGCTACGGTTGCGCCCGAGAACCGGGTTCTTCGGGACATCACCGACTTTGAGGTCCGTATTTTTCCTGCACTCTTTTGTCTTACTGTTTATGTGTCTATCTATAATGCCGTTTCTAACATGCAATACAGGATCCTTATTTCGAATACGCCTACTAGTAGGCGGATCCTAAAGCTAGCACGTTTTTTTCTTATTATGGGCGTAAGCCTTTAGTTTTTCCCACCTTTTAGCCGCGACTATCCTTTATACTTAGTACTATTATATTACTTAATATACTTCGTATAGATTTCCCTTACCACTACTTAGGTCGTAATTAAGAAAGTTACTAAAGTTTAGTCTAGTTAAGTAGGCATTACTTTACAACTTACTTTACGCTTTAATTTTTTCGTTTTTCTTCTAAGGAGATAGTCTTAAAGGGTAAAATATACAAAAGTATTAACAAGGAAAGTATTGTTATAAACTACTATAACTATAAGCTTCTCAGGTAATAAATAATATTGTAAAAGTGTTTACATTAGTAGAATAACTATATGTTTAAAGTAAAAATTGTAGTCACACGGCATCTCCGTGCTTATGCACTCCGCTGGTGTGTTTGTTTATCGACCTTTGTGTCGTGAGGCTCGGGAGCACGTTTTTCCGTGCCCGGAGTGCCGACTCTGATCAGAGTCGCCACTTCGTCTGTATATATATATATTACGACTTCGATCAGACTCGCGACGAAGACAGACAGAAGGAAGGCAGTCATACACCAGCCGAAGTCCCAGTTAGCCTAACAAGTCCCCAAGTCGACTAGCCAATATACCATACAGTTAGACAAGCTGGATGACCGCCCGCTTTCGCGGACGGTGAGGAAGATCCGAATGGTTTTTTAAATGCGAGTTATCCGGTTAGTTTATAAAATGACATGCTCTAGTTGGTTGCGGCCGGGTGCTTGACTTTTAAGTGATTACTAGAATGTCTATTTATGCTCTGACGCGTGCAACGGCTACCGAAGCTTACCTGTAACGAGGGGTGACAAAAAATACACTGCATTCAAATCCCTTGCTGATGTGCCCAAGGCCTTATTGGTTCCGCCGCTGACTATTCTTGTCTTGGCGATACTACCTTCGGCCGTATCGTACTATCCCAGAAAGCTCGGACGCTGTCGCTAAAATAAACCATGGCTTCCTAACTAGTCCTCTATGTTCGCTAGCGTCTTTTGTACCCCGCCGCCGTGGACTGACATATTGTAGATTTATGGGTTGTTCTGGGAATTGACGGGGCGAATTCGCGCTCTTTTCCCCAACCTTTCCCTCACTGTTTAGGCCGCAATATCTTCGGCATTCCCGGGTTTACAACCAGCAGCGCTTCATGGCCGATGAACCGACTAAGAGCGTGGCTGAGGAATTGGCTGCAACTGCGGCTACGACCTCCAGCCCAAACCCAGCTCCGCCCGAGACCGGAAGCCTACAGTCGCCAGCTGTTGTGACGCCTGAAACCGTTGGTCAAAACCCGGTTCAGGTGGATGAAGTGAGTGATGGATGGCGCAGATAGGGCAGATGGGACCTTTCCGTTGCAGATCTCCCGCAATGTGGTCGCTAGCCGCCGGAGACTGATAATCTTTGCTTCTTTAGGACCGTGACGATGATCCGGGCTACGGCGATGGCGCCTCGTGAGTAGTGTGTGGAGTCTCGACGGATATATTTGGGATGACCCAGTTTCTGACTGCCTTTCCCCCCAGTGAGGCGTCGGCCAGCTTTGTCTCGTCACTCAACTCGAGTGTCTTACAGTACAAGTAAGCATTGTCCTGTTCCCTGCCTCGACAATCTTGCTTGGACGTTTCCAAGACGACCACTTTGATGGCCAGCACTGACTAATCCATAGGTACGAGGTTCGTGCTTTGCGTGTGCAGCCGCCGTCATCAACAGTTCAGGGACAGTCTTTGCTGACGTGAAATGCTGCGGGGCAGAATGGCCGCCGGTATCATGCCTTCCGAGAGGGCGCCTACTTAGTGGTAAGCAACTGCGCCGCGACCATGCTCGTCTGGGAAAGACTGTCGTTGACACGCGACCGTTGCTTTATAGCCCAATGACGACGACGAGCAGGACCGGATGGACCTGGGACACCACATCTACCGGCTGATTCTCAAGGGCGAGCTCCACCTGGCCCCCATCGGCGACCATCCCCAGCGCGTCCTTGACCTGGGCACCGGCACCGGCATCTGGGCCATGGACTTTGCTGAGTGAGGATCCATAGCCTTTATTCCTCTTTTTGAGGTGATTCACCGATCGCAGCCCGCTGACCCTGCCACGATTTGTAGTCAATACCCTTCTGCTGAGGTTGTCGGTACGGATCTGAGCCCCATTCAGCCTAGATGGTATGCCGTAAAAGTCCTGATTTTCCTCTCTCTCTCTCTCTCTTTTTGTGTTCCCTTATCGGGCACTTGCCGGGTTTCAGACAGATTCAGTGACGCTCACTTAAAACAGGACTCCTCCCAACTGCACCTTCGAGGTGGACGACTTTGAGCAGGACTGGGTGTACCGCCGCAAGTTTGACTACATCCATGGTCGCGAGCTAGGGGGCTGCATCAGCGATGCCGACCAGCTCTTCCGCCGCTCGTTCGAGCACTTAACCCCTGGCGGCTACTTTGAGATGCAGGTCGTCTTCCCGAGCTTCATGTCCGACGACGGTACCGAGAGCCTGGCCACGGACGCGCAGTTCTGGATGCAGAACATGGTCGAGGGCGCGGCCAAGTTTGGCAAGCCCCTCGACGCGGCGTCAGACTGGGTGGAGAGGTTTAAGGCGGCCGGGTTCGTCGATGTCCAGCGGGATATTCGCAAGGTGTGTTTTTATCCGTTGTTTTATTTTATCTCTTTTTATACCTTATTTTCTTTCCTTTTCTTTATTCTGTTTTATTTGTATATTTTCTCTTCTACAGAGACCAGTAGTACTCACACGATCCTACAGGTTCCGATCGGCGCCTGGCCAAAAGACCCAGCCCTCAAGGAGATTGGTAGATTTCAGATCATCCAAGAGCAACAGGTCATTGACTCGTACACACCTGGAATCTTCACCCACGTCCATGGTTGGACAAACGAGGAGATCACCATACTTATCGCAAAGGTGAAGGAAGACCTGAGGAACCCGGCACACCATCTCTACCTTCCGGTCTACTTCATCTGGGGCAAGAAGCCGTGATCAAATCGGTTTCCCTGCATCTCAACAACACGTGTGTTGCACCATAGCACAGAAATATCAGCCTGTGCTGGTGCAACCGACTTTACTTACGGACCTGGAGTTTGTAGATACAAAACATATCATGAGCCCGATAGAAACAGAATGTACACAGCTGCCGTTGCTCCTCTCCAAAGCCAAGACACGTTGATGGCAAGTCAGCGGGCCTGTAAGTGGGGCCTGTCCATAACATCGGCCTTTGCCTTCTCGGCGAAGGAGGCAGAAGTCGTCTTGCCCGTATATGCTTATCAACCCCACCGTTGCGAATATCGGAGATACTCATATCTCCAATCTACAAACGAATTTGATCATCTCCATGTAGGCCGTCTACAATTTCCGCAACTACTCTTGTACCTTTGTTGATAGGCGCAGGTCACTTCTTTTTGGCAGCTTTGGATATTAGTTTCGGTCTTTTTCTGTTGTGTACTCTTTATCTGTACATCTTCCCCAACAGCAAGAGCCCAATTCCATTTAAATCAATCACAATGGCTCTCGCTCGCTTTGCCCTGCTTGTCTTTGGAGCAACCGTGGCTGCTCAAAACGTCGGTCCCGATTACAAGTATGCCTTAGAAGGTGTGTACCAGTCGACGAGGCCCCAGTCCCAGCAGTCAGTGTGCAATCGGCAACTTTAGCTCATCGTCGCACCCCATATTAGACCTCGATAAGGACCTACCCTTCTCGCAGCCTGTGACATTTGCCCACCTTGAGTGGCAGCGGTGCCTGGCCGCCTCTCACAGCAAGGTAGGTTGGCTTCCAGTTAGCAAGGCCCTCTGATCCCAGCTCGAGCTCCTGCTCCAGCTCCTGCTCCAGCTCCTGCTCCAGCTCCTGCTCCAGCTCTAACCCCTTCAAATTAGCCCCTAGATGTTGCCATCTTGGGTTTTCCGTATGACACATCAACGTCCTACCGGCCTGGCGCTCGCTTTGGCCCACGTGGCATCCGTGCCGGCTCGTCGAGGGAGAAGAAGGGCCGTAGCTACAACACCGTCTGGGAGGTCGACCCTTTCGAGCAAGGCTTGGAAATTGTGAGTCTGATGGACAAGAATAGAGAGGACATAGACTAGATGCAGCTGACAGCTTAGATCGACTGCGGCGATGTGCCCATTACCCCATTCGATGCTGCCCACGCCTTCAAGCAAATGGAGCAGGCCTACCGCCAGATCCTGTATCATCCGACATCTGATAAGAGTCGGTCCTCCATCCCCCTTTTCATGACAGTATCTTATTTTTTGTTGCTGACACCCGCAGATGGCTGGGAGCACCCTCGCATCATCAGCCTCGGAGGTGACCACTCCATCGTGTTGCCCATCCTCCGTAGTCTTAAAGCTGTCTATGGCCCCATTTCTGTCATTCATCTCGACTCACACCTCGACACGTAAGCTGTTGCCCCTTTTGCCCCTCCAGAAAGATGAAGGACACTAACTTGGGAGCTAACACCCCTAACAGCTGGGATCCGTACGAAGGCTATACCGGCATCGTATCGGAGCAGTCTGCCATCACCCACGGCACATTTTTTTGGCACGCCAGCCGCGAAGGTTGCATCAGCAAGGGTACCAGCGTTCACGGTGGTCTCCGGACCAAGCTCTTTGTGAGTGTTATTTTACTTTCTTCCTTCACTTTTTGGTCTTGCCTTGTTTGACAGTCTAGAGTCCCAGAGACTATGAGATCGACTCGGAAGTCGTCGGCTTCACGCTCATTGAAGCACACGAGATTGACGACATTGGTGTTGCCGGCATTGTTAGCAAAATAAAAAAGGCCGTCGGCGACACGCCCACGTATCTCTCCATTGACATTGATGGCAAGTCCTCTGTTCTCTTTCTATAGTCTCCTTTGCAACCCGAGATATGAGATGACTAATCATTGACTGTCTGCAGTCCTCGACCCCAGCATCGCCCCCGCCACCGGTACGCCCGAGTCCGGGGGATGGACCACACGCGAGCTGAAGCGCCTCCTAAAGGGCTTGGAAGGCATCAACCTTGTCGGGGCCGACGTCGTGGAGGTCAGCCCGCCGTACGACTCCACGGCCGAGACGACGTCCATTGCGGCGGCCGATCTCATTGTCGACATCCTGGCAGGCATGACCAAACAAAAGGCGTTTGGAGGCAAGCGAGTCGTCACAAAGGATGAGCTGTGATCTTCGATAGATTCGAGGCGTATATCGTCTGCTCGGTTGACCAGCACACTTTCAAAAAAGTAAACCTCATGGGTGGTAGACTTTACAGTCAACAAAGGGACATAGGGTGACTTGTTAGAAGCATACAATTAGAAACACAATTAAGGCGGTACAAACATCATGTTGCTACTTCTTCTTCCTCTGCTTTCATGGTTTTAACGCCGCGCTTTCTCCTAATCACGAACTACGTTACATAAAACCTCAGCTTTGTGGCCACGGGTGTGGAAAACAGTACGTGGGAGCGTAGAGCCCGTCCAACCTCACTAACGGTTACAAGAAGATCTCACCATTTGCAAGACTTTGCAAAGACCTCGAGGCCAAATTGACAAATTGCCAGTCTATTTTCGTCCCGCTCTGCTGTTAGATGCCCTTCCAATAGTGGAGGGGATTGAATATGCAACATCTAGCATTTTATCATCTGCGACCCTCGGGTAGATCGTATCCTGGTGGCTAGGGTCGATTCAGACAGACTTACGCTCTATTCTTACGCCGCTAGCCTTTTTCAAGGTTATTTCTAGTAGTACATTCTGGTATCGCTTCTTTTAAGAAGCTAAGCTAGACCTCCAGATTATATGCTCGGGGCGGCCTAAATATTGTGCGGCACGACCTAGGCTACGGAGAGAGCCATCAAAAAGAGTGTGCTGGATGACGAATCCATGTGTTCTCGTTGAGACTCGTCTGGGCGATCACCCTTTGTGAAATTGTTGCCTCTCAGTCGGTCAGTCGGTCTTTCGTGAATCAGTTTCTGCAGAAGGTCCAGTCTCGGGCTCCTTTCTCTAACTGTACCGTCTTTCTTCACGTCGGCGATCGTGAGGTTGCGCAACAATTCCTGCCTCATCATGTAGAGCTGTACCTGCTGCACATCGTAAACGTGACGGCAGTGTGCTGTCCATTCGCACGCAGGAATTGCTCCGGTCAACGGATATACGGTAGACCGTCGCATCCGAGGTACCCTCGTTCAAAGCCACAGTTAGTTCTCCGTTGGATACTTACAGCCTCGGTCGTCTTCCTTGTCTTTGTTTTCGAGTCACTGGCCCGCAGGCACAAAATGCAATAATCGGTCGTGACGTTCACCAGCAGAGTTGCTTGTTTGTCGGACCCCAAGGACGACTAATGAGCTGGAGATTCTCTTAAAATACGTACTTTACAGCAACGACGTCTAGACCGCCGGCATTCGTCACGATTCCGGGCGTTAGGCTCATAGATGACACGCGGTTTACCAATCGCCATTGGCTTGAGTGCACTCCTGAGACAGAGCCCAGGAAAAGTCGTTGTATTGAGTTATATCCGTCTCTAAAAGCGATGTACGTGGACTTATGTAAATGGATTTCTCAATGGTCAATAGTCGACTAAGATACAATGAGTGGGTTTCATCTGCAGTTCTGTGTGGAGCTGCCTCTATTTATAATTCGGCTTCTGGAACACGGATACGTCACGGAAGAGTATCTAGGGAGACAACTTGAAGAAGCCGCGGCCGATTACTGTTCTGGCCCTCTGACAATAAAGAATCCAGGTCAGTTCATGCATCTATGCCTAAGAACAGCCAGCCGCAGTGAGACCAGCAGCTTCACTGCGTCGTACATGCACGTATGCGGCTGGGGAGCTGTCTTTTCCCATCCAGCAACCGGGTAGAGGCCATCGCCACCCAAACAAGCTTTGAAACACGGCTCTTGAGCAATGCACTGGGATGCATGTCGCAAAATACCCGGGCTGCCATTTAGGCCAAGTAGACAGAAAGATAGTTACATGTCTAATGCTGTTATCCGACCGACATCTAGAACCGCTTGAAGAATAATACGTCGTACGGCGGTCTTCAAAAGTGGATACACCGAGCTGCGTTAGTATAAGACATCTGTTACGTACGAATCTAGTAGGAATGAGTCGAGGAATTCACTGAGTGAGACATTCTTTGCGGCCCTATCGTACATTGTTCACAGTAGACAAAGAACGGACCCACAGCAGCTATGACGTAACATGAGCGGCGCATGAGTCACGTGACAGAACGGGGAACGCCGCCGTTGGGGTCTGGACTGTTTGGCGGGCGGCGGTGACAACGATAATCGGGG
>JRUC01000827.1:0-11712 GCA_000806385.1 Leptographium procerum | reverse complement strand
CCCTGCGGTCCCGTCGGTCCTGGACCGCCTGGCCCGCTCGTCGAGTCTTGCGATCCTTATCCGTATCATCACGTGACCATCAGTCCATGGTTCGATGCTTTCCGGGGTAACCCTGTCCGTGCAGTCTGTGTTCCTATGTATCCTTTCTGCCCTTCTTAGACCGCCTGGTCCCCATTTGGGCTGCCGTGTGATGCGTTTATCACATACAAACAGTTACAATTATTTTTAAGTTAAGTTACAATTATTCTTTTTTAAATGCTACCTTTTAAAGAAGTATAAAGAGGAAGTTTAAATAGTATGTTACTTTAATTTTCTATCTACTTATAGCCTTAAACTAAACGTTAAATTCTCTTAGTATACAGTTTAAGTCTTATACTAGTTAAAGGGGATAATTACTAAAATAGCTATGCGTAAACCTTTAACGTCTTTAAAGGCGCTTTATTAGCCTTAGCCGCCGTGTAGGCCGGTATTCTACCTCTACAAACTTAATAAGCTAATCTTTAATAGTGCTGCTAACAATAGTAGCTTGCATATTGTCTGTAAATTAAAGATCCTTACAACCTAGCAAGTTAGTGGCTTATACTTAGAAGATACTTAGAGGCTATTATACTAACAACAATACAACGTTTAGGCATAAGCGCCTTATAGCGTAAGGCTTTCTTAAGGGAGTAGGGTATAAAGGAATTCGTCTAGTTTTAGTTAGGCTTTTTATAAAAAGCTATTTAATATAGAGATTAGCTAAAAGGCTACCTCGGCGACAAGAGCCGCTTCCCCTTGCGCATCCGCAACAAGGCGCTCGCCCACGCCGTCCAGCTGGCCGCCTCCTACGACGCCCTCCTCTCCCCCGAGTCCGGCGGCGTCGACGTCCTCCTCTTGCCCGTCACGCCGTCTGTCGGGCCCCGCCACACGCACATGGCCGGAAAGAGTGTGTTTGATCGCCACCAGGCCGCCCTCGGCGTCTTAGGCAACACCTACCCCTTCAACGTCACCGGCCACCCCGCCCTAGCCATGCCTGCCGGCTAGGCACCCGTCGAAGACCACCTCAGGAAGCTGCCCGTCGGCCTGCAGCTGGTCGGCAGGCATGGTGATGAAGTTGGCGTGCTGCTGGCCGGGTCCATCCTCGAGGTCGCCGGGCTTGGCTTGGACTTTGAGTAAGGTGATGTAGAGGATTGGAATGAACTCAACAAATAGCCGCAGATCACGATTACACACATCTGAATCACATGCTTATCCAAGTGCTTGGCTGTCTGAAAAAAGCATGTGTAGACTGATTAACTGAGTCCACGGTGCAGAAAGTGAATTCACACTAGTAGAAGAGAGAATAGGCTACATGACAAACGAACAACCAATATCCAGATAACCAACTCCCCCCCCCCCCCTACAAGACGTCAAGAGGCGACGGGGCACCTTCGGGCCAGGCACCCACAGCCCATTTGAATTCGCGGCTGTAGATATTCTCCTTCTGCGTGTAGTTTCTTGTCCAGAATGTATACGTGGAAAAGCTCTTCTGCTTATACGTCCAGGTGCCATCCCCGGCCGTTTGGTGAAGCTCGGCGATCTTGGTGTAGTGCTCCGGCTCTTCAACGGCGACGATCCGCCGCAGAGTCGAGTGCCGGAACAGGTTGTAGATGATGCCGGTTGGGTGTCGGATGCTACCCTTTGGAAATACGAGAACCTCGAGCTGCGGCATAGATTGGACAGCTAGGAGGAGATCCTATTTGGCAAAAAGAATGAAGCGTGTCAGAACTATAGTATATAAAGGGAAAAGAGGTTCACATCGGACGTACACCAAATATATTGTTGTAAATAGCCCCTTCGATAATGAGCGTCTTCAAGGCTGGAAACATTCGGGCGATTCCTCTGCCGTGTTAGACTGGGGGGAGATTCGTTTCCTAGTTCGCTTTTCACTTGCTGCAATAGAATATAATAAGATCCTTTACTCACGACGTATGTCTGACGAACAAAAGGCCGGCTTCTTCACGTGCAGAGTCTCGAGCTTGCGCTGTGTGGCAGTATATTGAAGGCAGCGGTCAAGGCGAGGCTTCCCATCAAAGGTTATACCAAACGCAGTGATCTCAGGAAGGGATTCTAGGACGTCATATACAAACTCGTGATAGTCAGGCCGACCGCATGCAGAGACGAAATTGGCAGACTTAATGCCCGGAAAAAGCTTCTTGTGTTGTGGAGGAGTCTGAAAATACCCGTTGCAGTCGATTATAATGTGTTCCAGCTGTTTCCAATCTTCCAGGCACTGACATATCTTGTGCTCCCAGGTGTCTATATCCCATTTCCAGTATAGAACTGTAAGAGACCTGTATAGTCGTCGTCGTCAGAAAAACAGCTAATAAGGAAGACAACATACAGCCTGCCAACGATTTGAAAAACTTCACACACTTGCAAACGGACGCAAACTTGTTGTCGATCGGTTCCCCCGTGCATCTGATTGATGCAAAGACTTGGCTGAAGACTGCGTTTCGAAAAAACTTGTCCACGAGAGACAGGGCCATCTTGTCCATGAAGCTGATGTGCGCTGTGATCGATAAGATAAGCTCCAGGGGAAGCTTCTCGATGGCGCAGATTCCGCTGACGGGAGGGTCGACAGCTGGGTGGATGAAAATGTAGCCAGAGCTGTTCAGCCAGTCCATGAGACATTGTGTGTTTCTTAACGTGTGGCGGAAAGGAACCGTCATCGTTTGCTGTTTTTGTTTTTTGTTTTTCGTAATAATTAAACGACAGCTAAGTGGACATTGATAATGCACCTGTGTGTTTGCTCACTCTCTTATGACTCGATGTGTTTACGTTTCTGCAACTGTTTCTATCACGGAGCCGGTCTGCATTAATGGAAAGAAGCAGAGGCCAGGATAATGCTGGCTGTTTTAATACCCAGTCTCCACGTGTGCTTGCACCTCATTTCAGTGAATGATGAACGACGTATTAATCTAGTTATGAGAAGCATATTCGGTCTGGTAACGCATATTTGCTCAATCATGACATATTCACCTACAGCACGATTCACTCATGATATATGTAGATTTACTTCTGAGCGAACCTCTCTCCCACTTTCTGCCCGTCAAGCTCAAATCCAGATAAACGCCGACATATTCATTGCTCGGTCCCTTCAACCATGGCCGGTTTGTCACTTCACCTCAAACTGATCACATACTCCTGTCCAACTCATGCATGATGGTCTGGAACGAGGTCATAACTGCCTCGGTCGGTAGGATCCGCCGTTATGTTTGGCCGCCTGCTTTGGCTCAGATCCCACGCCGACCTATCGTTGCTGAAGGCGAGCAGTGCGTCAAAGTCTTTGCAAACATGCTTCTGGCCCCATCCGGGATCAGACCAAGATCCCGTCTCTCCTTCCAAGGACGTGTCTGCGCTGCAGAGGATTGACTGTCTGAGATACTCGATGCAGTGCGACGTATGCTGAACTTTGTTCTCCGGCAGCGCCCTGAATTCCTCGCGAGAGGTGCCGAGACGAGATGCAAGAATAGACTTTAGGCATTAGCAGGCGAGTAGTAGGTTATTTCTCAGTCTTCCAAATCGAGACTCACCAGGCAATGGAGCTGATGGTAGACGGAGAGAATGTAGGCCGGTTGCCAGTCTTTGACCACACCATGGATGTCCATTGGAGGAACTGCATGCTCCCATGGATCACTGTAAGGCGACGTCACGTAGCCACGACCCTCTGATTGTGTTGTGGTCAGTCTTAGGCATAATGCACAGTTTATGAAATGATGGGCAAAATATTTCACTACATTACTCACTAGGGAAGAGAGCTTGCCAGTTCTCGTGGATTTCGTTGTTCCTCGTTCTGTTTGTAAGCATTTCCGGCTCTGCATACACGAGATCTGGGCCCAAGCCCGCCGCATTTCCAAAGATGACAACCTTCTCTGGCACTGTAGCCATTATCCATGTTAGTGATGTCAAGTTAACGGGCGTAGGGTGCCTCTTACATATAGGGCCGAATGGTCGGGGCTTCGCATGTGCTTTGTATGCGCTGCCGAGAAAATAGAGCGACTCGGCGACGAGGATGAAGACCAGGAGAGCTTCTCCCAGGCTACGTCGCGAGATGCAAGGCTTCTTTCGACGTGACGGAAAAGTAGAGCCAAGCTTCCTCTCCATCAGAGTCTCGCATTCTGCACTTCCAGCCAGCGGAAAATGTGTCGACTCGCTTGATCGATTGTCCTCGTCGTCAGAGCCATCTGTCGACGCAGAATCCCGAACAGTTAGAGAAAACAGCCCCATTTTGAGGTTGAGAACCAACCCAGCAACAATTGATGTTTTCTTTCTTTTCTTCTACGTTTTCCCCTTCTTTCCCACGATCGTTGGCCGAACAAGGAAAAGACGCTAGGACGGGTTATCGAGCAAGAAGAAAAAAAGCTACTCCGTAGAACCCAACAATACGAGGACGGATCAGAAGCCGCAAAGACCCCTTGTGCCGGCTACATCATATGCATGTTGCGTGGAGCAATCCTTGTGGAGTATCAGCGCTAATGCGTGCAAATGTGACATGGGCCTCGGAGGAGGATTCCACCCGCATGACTCGTACGATGCAGTACATATCAAGGACAGACTCTCCGGCCTTTCTAGGCAGCGTCTAGACAGAAATGCAGCGTACTTTATCCACTTTTGAAAACCGGCCCAAGGAGCACAGCAACAACGCAAATGGCCGAGTTTCGCGATGACGACGAAGACGAAGACGAGCCCCGTTGGACGGACCTGCAGCTAGCAGCCGAGGAGGGCGATCTTGTCCGCGTGCAGGCTCTGCTGGCCAGCGGGAGGGAGGACGTCAATGCTCCGCCCTCGGGCTACTACGGGCGGACAGCGCTTCAGGCTGCCTGTCTGGGTGGCTATCGGGACGTCGTGCTGGCCCTTCTGGATGCCGGTGCAGATGTGAATGCGCCAGGCGGGAACAACAGCATGCGAACGGCCCTGCAGCTGGCCTGCGGAGCCAACTGTGAGAACGACGAAGACAACGACAGCGAAGACATTGAGGCCATTGTTGGTTTCCTGCTAGCGGCGGGTGCCCGGATCAACGCGTCTGCCTGTCGCTACAACGGCCGGACGGCCTTGCAGGCTGCAGCAGAGACGAAGAGGAGGAACATTGTGGCCCTGCTCCTTCGACTCGGCGCCGAGGTAAATGCCCCTCCCTCGACCACGGCTGGCCTCACTGCGCTGCAGGCGGCCTGCTTCAACAAATACCCCGACCCCCTAGACCCCCTCCTCGTCCAGGACCTGCTGGACGCCGGTGCCGACGCCAATGCCGTCGCCTGCAGGCACAAGGGCTTCACCGCTCTGCAGGCTGCCTGTCTGGCCAGCAACAGCCTCCCCGTCGTGGACATGCTGCTGGCTGCAGGAGCTGACCCGGACGCGCCCGGGAGCGGCTATCGAGGAGGAACTGCTCTCCACGCAGCTGCACACATGGGCCATGCCGACATCGTCCGACGTCTGCTCGCCTCTGGAGCCAACGTCAACGTCGTCGCCGGCCCCGTTCACCAGACGCCGCTGCAGAGCGCCATCGTCAACGACCAGCTCGAGTGTGTGGGGATTCTAAAGGAGGCAGGCGGCATCATGAACAGTTCTCGGGCGAGATTTCTATTTGACTTTTGATTCTTGATTCTTGATTCCTGGTTTTTTACTTTTAAGAGCTGGCTTGTTTACCATGTTTATGCTATGACCAGCGGTCTTGATTTGTTTACTTGATTTCGTAGACAATGGTGGGCGCCATGACTACCCCTGGCTGATCAACTGCACATGCTATGAGATGTCAAAGATGGCGTCACCCGATCAAGCACTGACCTCAATGTCCTCCTCGGCAACAGGCGTAGTGCTTCCCCCCCGAACCTTGACCTCGCGAGCAGACACCTCAATGTCCTCCTCGGCAACAGGAGTAGTGCTGCCTCGAAGCTTGACTGGTTAGCTTCATATAGTGTGAAGTGTGTACAGTCAGTCCTACATGGATTATACGTACTGTCAGTCCTTGAGGCTCCTGGGCCGGAATAGCAGCACCGGTAACGAAGATGGCTCCGAAGACGGCACTTAGAATCAGAGAGCACTTCATGATTGCGAAAGTGTTTGGCTGTATGACTGTTGTGATATTGAAACAAACGTGTGTTGAGAAGTAGTGAGAGGTGGAAGTCTGAACGAGGAAGACGTACGATACTGTCAATATGTATTTGTATTGCCTGGCACGGCTGCCAAGCTCGTTGCCTCGATATTTAATAATTTCGAGACTTAATATCTCGGAGCATTCAGTCCTCTCTGCCGACACGTCTTCTTGTCGACAATGTCGCAAGCCGGGAAAGCATCCACAGACCAAGATGGCGACATGCAGGACTAGTCTCCTTGCCTGTTTCTTAAAATGGTAAGGATACCTATACCTGTGCTCAGTGGATCCCGGGGTAAAACCCTTGTCAAATTAGTCCACGTAATCCTTCCAGCAGTTTCAGCACTATAAGTTAACCACCTTCTATTTAGGTAACCACCTTCTATTTAGGGAAAAGATTCACAAAGAATGTCGTCCGAGCAGGATCGTGACGAACAGACGGCAAAAGCCGAGTACGAATATGACTGTGAGCTTTCTAAGATACATCGGAGAAAGCAAGGCGAAAGCAGGAGGAATATGCCGATGACCCCTGTTTTCCCGATGCCACCGCTACTTATGTCGCAGTGAAGGAATCGGCTTACTATAGCTACATACATAGTAGTACGCGCAAATGACAGAAAGCCTGCATTGCAACCTTACATTGTAGCCAAGATAGCTTAAAACGCCAACGGCCGATGCCCTATAGGGTTTAAAACAGGGGAAGCCGAAGCCGAAGTGGGCCGGCCAGGTTGGCAAACCGGAAGCCAACGAGTACTTTTAGTTCTCCATAGTTAGATACGAGAAGTTATTAGGCACATACAGTAAGAAACCATAGTAATTGCAACAATATTCTACGGAGTATGTAAAACTAAAGAACAATGTTTTTACTGGCAAACACACACAATTTCATTCTATCATTCCCCTCACTCGACTCATAATGAACTTATGTAGCCTAAACGGTCGCGTCGACAAAACGGCCGTCCCGACGTCTGGTATGTGACTGTGGCCCATGGCTCTTTCCAGCGCAGGATCAGGCGCGTGCAGTGGACGGTATGCTCGTAGCTAAAGAGCTCGTCATCCAGCGGCCGGTTGTGCAAGACGGCACGGTGCAGCCTGCGCCAGAGATACAGGCAGTGGCCGATGTGAAAGTCGTGGAGTGGGTAGATCTTGTCAAACTCGCCCGCCATCACCGTGTCTGGATGCAGCGAGACGGTGTGTCCCTGGTCCGCGAACCAGGTGTAGTTGATCTGGGGCTCCTGCAGCATTTCTTGCAAGGCCTCGCTGTCAAAGCACTCGGGCGAGTACCAGCGCGAGGCCATGACGTCGAAATGGCAGCCCATCGCTCTAGCTTCCTCCCAGCTGCTGCCGCACTGCGTGCCTTCCCAGACGACTCCATCAACAACTTTGGTGGTAGTTAGAGAAGGAGGCGATCCTGTTGAATGAGAAGAGCTTGTTGTGGGAGTGCTCTCCTTTGAAGACAGCAAGATCTCCCGTTGCAGTAGCATTCCGAAGAGGCCACCACATAGCAAGCAAAGAAGATGTGATAGCAACTGAAGTATCCATCGTCTTTTGGTGTAGTTTGAGCCAGAGCTCGACGGGCCACCAGCAGTTGGGATAATGGGGACCTCATCGGCGGGCTCAAGAGATTCTACCTCTTCTGCGTCACGGAGGTCTTGCTTCAGAGGCGCATAACTGTTCTTCTCCATTCGTGCCATTGTCGTGATTTCAGACTCCTGACGGGAGACAGATGAATGCTTTCGACAATTATAAGTTGGCGATGCCCTCGTGCGAAAAGTAGGGGAACTCCGAAGGGAACGGGAAGGTAGCAGTACAATGACCAAACACAAATCACACAAAGTATAATTGGCCTTTTTAAGACAGCCAGTTCACTTCCACATCCCGCTGGCCCGCTAAGAATGGTGCCAGGGTATGTAGATTGAGTGAATTTTCCGCAATATTTAGTAGCATGCATCCAATGCAACCAACCCTTTACTTATAGTGCAGGAAATGTGGGCATGTAAAGATCCTACGTAGGTAAGGCACCTCTTCCAATTACCATCGGCACTGGTTCAGTCATGAATTTGGCCCGTCCATGTTTCCGTAGCGCGTGTCATGTGCTTGACTCTCCCAAACTCTCAATCATCGTTCAGTACTCTACACTTTCAAGAGAACTGAAAGGTGTAGAAACAATGTTTTCTTACAAAAGGTTTGCTAACGTGAAAGTTCCGCCCCCAACTCGATGTTACTATTTGTACTATTTGTATTTATTTGAACGCACAGAATCCCCTCGGTCGAGCAAGAGCTAGGAGAGGAATCCTTCGTGGCAGCATCTCTAAAGACGGAAAATAAAGCCAGTCGAAATATCAAGACGAAGACGATGACATGGATATGGCTGTTGAAGGACATTGTCCTTGTTCTGCTGGCACTCCACGGCCTCTGGTCAGTCTACGCAATTCGGGAAGACGTAATAAAGGAGCACCGACAAAAAGAGGACGCACTTCGCAGTTGTAACTGTGGCTCTTCCGTGGCCGAAGCGCTCTCCCGTGGTTGCAAGTATGACTCACTGGCCGCCGGCTGGCTGCCGGATCACTGCCGTGACGATGAGCTCCTGGCCGAGTTTGAGCAGGCCGGTGATGGCCCGGACGGGCAGTGGACATACTGGCTTGACCGAAACCATACCACAGTCATCACACCAGACGAGCTGGCACTAAAGGGCGATGACCCAGACTTCCGCTTTCACATGTCAATCGAGTGGCACAGAGTCCACTGCATCTTCTATTGGCGAAAGGAGCACCGGGCGCGCTTCAATGGGAAGCTGGTGGAGAAACGGTCTGACAGCGAGGCACACATCAAGCACTGCGGTATGATTCTACAAGGCATGACGGGTTCCGGTACTGTGGCCGGTGTCGAGCTGAATATGGACGATGCGGAAGAATAAGGTGCGGGTACAGTTGACGTTACAGGTATGCAGATAATACATGCTTGTAGATCTGCAAAAGCGCCCGGGGGGTTTCTGACTTCGTTTATACCTATCGCTTGCCTGGGATAGACCGCAACATTACAGAAGGCAGATGGTTATACAGGCGTGCAAAGATGAAGAAGCCACGGGCCCGTTTACCAAGGAGATGCTCGAGTTCGGCGTCGTCGACGACAACAATGAGGCACGCTTAATTTATATCTTCTAGAAGAAAGGATTATAATAGGGATAATATACTACAGAAGATCTTATTCAGGGAGAGGACTACTACTTGCTAAAAGAATATTGGAAGAGCAGCAGCTTTTTATGGAAATTAGCATCGAGCCTTGGTAATAGTTGGTAAATGCTAAATAGCACCTTGGCATCAACATTGACTGTTCAAAAACTATGAGTTGGAGAAGCGTCTCGAAGCCTTATGTAGAATGTATAAATGTCTGCATTTCCGTTCAACATCCTGACAAAGTTTCAGCTGTGTGGCCACTGCCTTCAAGGAGTCTGAATTGGTCAATGCATCTCGCCGTCCTCTCCTCCTGTCATCCGTCAAGTCCAGTTGCGCGCTGGCCTCAAAAACGTGAACACGGCAGCATCTACCCACTCCCCGTGGGCAGTTGCTGCATGAGGGCGTTCTTCGATTTGCCGACATACAACAGCGCGTTACCCGGGGCCGTTGCAAAGTATAGATAGTTCCTCATACCGTTGCCGGAGAGGCGTGTGGTCTGGTCAGCGTTGACCAGAGCTCTCTCTTCGTACTAGGGAGTCAAGGCCGAGCGGCCCGGGTCATTGCTCGTGATTTGCATCTCGATGACACACGTTCTGAAGGGGACATTGCCCGCAGCCGTCATCACCAACTCGTTTCTGAAAAAAATACCGGGGAGCTGCGCCATGTCTTGTTCGTGCAGGGTCTGGATCGAAGACCCGGTGTCGTTACCAAAACAAATTTGGACAACAGTTTCGTCATGGCCAGCAATGCGTACATTTGCAGTCATCTGGTATCTTCCGTGTTAGCATTGAAACGACAGAACAATGAAAACGACGATCCGAGGTATCCTGAAATACGTACGTTGTGCATACGCTGGGTATTTTCAGGGCTATACATAGCTCCCTGCGCTAGCTGTGCCGGCGTGCCTTCCTAGGGGATCGCGCCGGATAGCATGGGCATGGGAAACGCCGCTCCATTGCTGTACTGGTAGTAGCGGTATATGCCCTGCAGGTTGGTTAGTCGTCTTTTACGTCTTTTTGAATGAGATAGTAGGGATGGGGGGTCAACACACTGCATCAGATGTCTGGGCCCAAACGTCGAAGGGCTTTGGCCAGTCGCCGTCCACTTCCAGAAATTGTCCGTCGGCGACCCAGCGGATTCCGGTTGGGGGCGGGAGATCGCCGGCCTTCTGGTAGAAGTCAATCAAGAAACAAATGTTCTTGATTACCTTCTCGTAGTTGTTGCTGTTTGAAGGGTCGGCTTGCGCCTTCTGTATGTCCTCAAGGTCCTTGTGGAGCAGCATAAGCTTTATCTCCCTGGCCTGGTTGTCGTCCACTATGTGAACTGGAAAAGAAGGTAGAGGATGGGACATGGTCGGCAAGAAGATGGGAGGAAAAGGGGGAAAGGGATGGGAAAAGGGTTGAGAGGATGGGAAAAGTGAAAAAGGATAGGAAAAGGATGGGAAAAGGGGAAAAAGGATCGAAAGAAGGATGGGGAAAAAGGGCGGGAAGCTGAGGTAAGAGAAGGAAAGAAGGAAAGAAGGAAGGAAGGAAGAGTTTTTTTTGGAGAAGCTGTAACTTCAATAATTTTATGGTGGTAAGAACGGTGCCAGGACTACTCCGTACATAGTGGACTATTCTAACGTACCGTATGCACCCCTCCTTGCCGTCACGCGCGTGTCCACGTCACTCGGCTTGTTGAGTACGGAGTATTTTGGCTTCTACTCCGAAGTGCTCCCCTAGCGTGACTCAGCGATTCGAACTGCGAGGCCGAATCGTCTTACGTGAGTCGTGCCAGGAAGTGACCTATTCGGTACAACGTGGTTGATACCGAGGCGGCCTGATTGCACTGTCTCGTAGTAGCCAAAGGCCTTGTGAAGATCTGGTGATTCTATTCTGTCTGTAGCTTGCTTGTTACTTCTAGGTTTCTGGCGTTGTACACGATGCTAGGGCTAGTCTAATCTACTGGGTGGACACGTGCCCGATTTATCAGGAATCCACAATATAGGGAGGGCCTGTCCTGGCCTGTCTCAGCGTCCCCGCTTCGCTGAAAAACGCCGCTTAGGCTGTTGGCTAAGATCGATTGCCAAGGATGGTCGAGGACAAGGCCGACGTTGTCGAGCAGTATGCAGCGATTAATGTAACCGCGTTAAAAGTCTTATATTTTAGGTATTTTTACAATAGAAGAACATCCGTATACTTAATATAAGTCTTAACCTACTTTATAGCAAACGAGTACACGCTAATGTAGATTACTATACTATTAAAAGGATACGTAAAGTTATAGTTTACCGGCTTATATTTTATACTACACTTTAATAGATTAATAAAGCTTGTATAATAGTATATAGTTTTTACTTTTTTATATAATTTAGTAGTTAGTAAACATATAAGAAAGATAAGAATATATTTACTACTATATTTATTTTACCCTTTTAAAACACTAAGT
>JRUC01000824.1:0-11723 GCA_000806385.1 Leptographium procerum | reverse complement strand
CTGTGGCCGTCTCTGGCCTCCCTTGCTCAATCTCGGACTCTGCGCTGTCTGAGCCTATTGTGCCTCTCTCTTTTCCTTTTGCGCCCCCTCCTCGTCGGCGTCTCCCAGGAGCTTGCCGCCGACGCCGCCCGTCTGCACGAGAAGACAGCCCTGCAGCCGCCTCGAAGTGGCTGCCATCGCTGCCGTCGTCGCTGCCTTCGCTGCTCTCGTCGAGGTTTTGGCCCCCGTCGTCATAGCTCACGTCCGAACCTTCGCCGTCGACACCAACCTCGTCGGTTCTTCTGCTCGATTCCCTCGATCTCAATGCAGCCGCACGGCTGCGCGTCGGTCTAGGCATTGATTACTTCGGCCGTGACGCATTCGTAGTCATCGCGTCGCGTTAAAGCCGTGAGTTTAGCTAGTGGTTGAAATTTCTAGCATTTTCAGACCACGCGAAATTAATGCCCCTCCAAAAATCGCCTTGTGTCGCACTTTCCAATTGATTTCGCCGTCGACTCGATCGTTTCATATAAAATAGGTAGCTCCCGATAAAATAAAGCTGTCGTCTGCACCTTATGTATTGCTCTAGCCATTTCATCCTTCTATTGACATTCTTACATGCTTTTAATCTACCACATTTCAGAGTGTATTTTCATGCTCAGGTTTCTTACATGCATATCCTATTGAGCCTGAGTTCTCGTGGTCGCACATGATGCCGACCAAGTCTGCTTTGATGTGTCTACTGAAGCTCCAAAATTATCATTTCGATAACGCTCTTACTATATGCGATTATATGCGATGCTGGGACTATCTAGAGCAGCATTCCGGCCATATCCCCAAGAACTACGACGGATGTATAGCAAAAGTCAAGATACGAGAGAAGAGTGATGAGGTCTTGTTAAGTCAAATTTCCGTCATTTTACACTTGGTTCATACGCTAGTGAGAGTGCACTATAAAGCTTACTGAAAGGGGAGCTGCAGCTTTGAAGGAAGCTCCCTCAAGCACCCGTGACACCTCTTCGGCTATACCAACTGGCCAGCAGTCTCTGGCTTGCCAGGGCCCCTATTTAATCTTTAAAAACACCTTCTTCTGTAATAGAAGCTAGGTATAAGAGGTAGCCGAGCAGAGGTGCTATTAGCGATAGTGCCGTGAAGCTGAAATGTATAGTCTAAAATTATATAGCATTCGCCATTGCAAGCAACAAGCAGCTTCTTCAGACCCTGTACACGTGCAGCTCAAAGGCAGCCAGAAAATGAGAACACAAACGTAGACATGTATGTATCCTAAATTATTAAGCCCAGTATTATCGGTACGTCGTATGTACAGAAGCTGTCCCAGCCGCATTGACAAGCAGATAAGCCAGGTCAGCCCTCTCCCCTGCAAACTCTACAGCAGACAGGCCCCGCAATTGATCCTGCCTTTCTCTCCTCAAAACTCCACTCCCATGCGGTCTCTGATCACCACGCATTTGTGCGTGCCTGCTCCTGCAAAGCTACCAGTTTCAACCGTCTGCGAGCGCGCGCTCTCCGTCTGCTTTACAGCAGAGCCAGAGCGGCAGCCAGACCGCCAATCACGCCGCCCAGGGCGGCCGACTGCTGCGGCGCCCAGTTCGCCGAGGTGGCCGCGGAGGTGGCAGCTGACGCGGAGGTGGCGGCGGTACCAGTGCCGGTAGAGCTTGACTTGGAGGTCTTCGCGGAAGTCGTTGCCGCGGCGGTAGTAGCGCCAGTGGCGGTGCCAGTGGCGGTGGTGGCGGCGCTGGTAGAGGCGACGGTGGCACCAGTGGCCGACGCGGACGTGCCGGCCGACGTGGCAGAGGCGCTGGTGGCGGCAGCAGTAGAACCCGAGCTGCTGGTGAAGGACGAGGTGCAGGTGACGCCCGAGGGGACGGTGACGCCCTGGGCGGCGCAAATCTGCGAGGCGTAGGCGACGGCCGAGGTTTGGTCGGCCGAGTCGCAGCCGCCGGGCTCGGCCAGACAGCAAGCGATGCCACTGATGAAGTCCGAGTCCTCGCAGATGCACTTGGGGTCGGTGCCGCAATTACCAATCCCGCTTGCGAGATACTTGCTGGCGCAGGTTTGCTGTTGAGAGGAGAAGGAGGAGAGAGAGAGACAAAGAGGTCAGTGGCCAGCCTGAATGAAGGAGAGAAAAATTTTCCGGAGGTCTTTTGCAATCGAGAGAGCTTTCTAGAGCAGCTAGAGCAAAGCTGCTGCTACAATGCAGCTAGCTGCCGTTTGCCAAGCTCTGAAAAAGGTACCCTAGGAACAAGGGGAAAAGGATGGGACTTACAGCGCAAGTTGGCAACGAGCCGAGCTGGGCGGCAGCGAGGCCGGTGAAGGCGAGGGCAGCAAGATACATCATAGTGCAAACGGGAGACGGAGGGCGTCAAGTGAGAAAGACTGTAAGATACAAAGCTGTTGTGGTGGTGCTGGGAAAACAGAGACGTGAGCAGATGGCGAAGGGAGCAGTATTACTATTATTATTTATTTATTAATTATTTATTTATTGTTATTTATTTATATTATTTGCAGCAGGAAAAGGAGAAAAAAAGGTCTGGCCAGGGAGTGGTCAGAAAAGAGAAATACAAACAAAAGAAGCTTAGTTTAGACTTTAGAGGTGGACCACTGCTAGCAGAGCAATATAGCCTAAAATTTATGGGTTTCTAGGCTACAGCATACGCTAACAGCCCACTTGTTTTACCGAGTGCTCGTACCCTAATTATGAGTACGAGTACCCCGTACTCGTTTCCCCGTACGTCGTACTCGCAATTCCTTGGTCGTTCCACCTCACTTCACTTCTCCTTCCTGATTCAGCGCACGGTAATGAACAGAGGGGAGAGGGACGGAGAAGGAGTGACGTTGGATCCGTACTTCCTTCCGTCTGCTCGGGATTTGCTGTGCCTGATTCTCCGGCGGTCGGGTAAAACGGCCGTCCAATGGGCCGACGTGCAATGCCATCTTACGTCGTACTGTTAGTTCCTTTGCCTGGCTTGGGCCTCCCTGCTATCACTTAATTAGATCGGTTGGGAATCCTTTAGTCCTACAATCCTGCCAATCTCGCCGTGGCTACCAGTCACAGCCCCCAAAGGACTGGCCCAAATCATGCACACCTTTCCACATGCGTGGCTAAGCTGAAGTCGAAGGAACAGTTTTTGTGGGTTCCGTGGATCTCACTAACAGACACGGATCCCATTGACACGGCGCCAATCTAGTCGGTGCCCGGCTCAAATATTGTATACTACAGAGTATGAAAGCTTTCCTGATATCGCCCATCGAGAGTATAGAGTACTAGTACGCGTAAAGGAAGTACGAAGAATAGGCTTCAAGAGAAGACGTCTGTAGAGAAAGACTGGGGAATCGCTCTTTCTCTGCCAACACGTCTCGTGTTTGTGGTTCTACAAAAGTAGCTAAACAACCATCAGTGCCGCTAGCCACATCGGGTTATAAGAATCGAGCAATATCATTCTCCGTAGTAAGCCTGCCTGCTCGCTCCTGCCGTCTGGACGCGTACTACTTACCCTCCCTCATAGGGCTTACAAGGGAGCAGTTTCCTTCCTCGGCCATCTCCCTTTTTGTCTCCAACGCCGACTCAAAGTCTCAGGCCAGTCCACATCCAGACGAGACAGGCAGAAACAGAGGCCCGTCGACCGTTAACTTTTGCTACTGCTAGCCCCTCCTGCCAAGTCCTGCCGCCCTGACACCCTGCCACCCTCTTCCTTTTCTTTATTTCCTATCCATTGTCTTCTCCCACCACCTCTCTGGCACGGGCCGGTGGATAAGCCGATCAGCTGCTGTTCCCAGCAGCGCATTGATGTCCTGCGGCTGATGCTCACCGCGTCTTGGTCGTCACCTCGCATCCAGAAGCCCACTTAGTGATCTGTTAAGATTGTGGCTTTCTGAACCTCAATTCTGAGCCGCGAAAGGGTTCGAGACTGCGCGAGCAGAGCAGAGCAGAGCAGAGCAGCGAAAGCGAACAGGTTGTGGAAAAGACCACCGACCGACCAGGCGAGAGCAATCTCTCTCCGCTTACCAATCGCCATGGGTCTCGGCATTCTCGAAGACCGGGTCATGAGCCACGTTCCCGGTATGTGAAAATGTGAAGATTTGAAGACGTGAATATTGAGGACGAGATTTGAAAAGCAAGGAGTACACCCAACTGACTCGCCAAGGCACCACCCGATACTTTGACGACCCCCAGCGGCCGCAGATTGCTCACGATGGCGTCCCGGGCCTCAAGTGCGACCACAGCGGCAGCGTGCCCATCATCCTGATCCCGCAGCCGTCAGACGACCCGAACGACCCGCTGAACTGGCCCCTCTGGAGGCGCGACATGATCTGCTTCATCCTCTCCGTCAGCGCCATCTTCGCCACCGCTCTCGGCCCCATCCTCGCTGCCAACACCATCACGCTCTCGCTCTGGTTCGAGGTCGACTTCACAAAGGTCGCCCTGCTGACCGGCTACTTTTTGCTCGGCGTCGGTTTTGCCGGCACCTTTTTCGTGCCCTCCAGTCGCATCTGGGGCAAGCGCCATGCCTTCATCTTTGGCACTTGCCTCCTCGTCGCCAGCAGCGCCTGGGCGGGCTCCGTCGACCGCAACTACACCAGCATGCTGTGGGCGCGTATTATCCAGGGCGTCGGCGCTGCTCCTTTCGAGGCGCTCGTCAATGCTTCCGTCGGCGACATGTACTTTGTCCATGTGAGTTTTGGTTTTCTCTCCCTCTCTCTTTCCCCCTCCTCCCGACTAACAGCTCCTAGCAACGCGGCAAGCGCATGGCCTTCACCAATCTCGCTGTCTTCGGCGGCTCTTTCTTCACTCCGATCCTCGTCGGCAAGATCACCCACACCATCTACTGGTGGTGGACCTTTTACCTGGTCGCCATTTTCTGTGGCGCCTGTCTGCCTGCCATCATCTTCCTCTGCCCCGAGACGGCCTACAACCGCGATGCTGTTCTGAACACGGACACGGCTGATACAGATGCCGTCGTCCCAGGCTCTCTGCAGGTCGCTCCTGCTGGCGCGGACGGTACTACTACAGCAGTTGCGAATGGCGGGAACAAGGACCCGGCCAGCCCATTCGAGCAGCGAGACTCGTCTGGCAACGACGAGGAGAAGGCGGCAGCAGCGGCGGCAGTGGTAGCCGGACGCAGCGGTGTCATCCCGCCCAAGACGACGTGGCTGCAGAGCTTGGCTCCTTTCAACGGGCGCAAGTCGGACGAGAACTTCTTCAAGTTGCTGCTGCGGCCCTTCCCGCTGTTCCTGCAGCCGGCGTTTCTTTGGGCCAGCCTGACGCAGGGAACGCTCATCGGCTGGACCGTCTTCATCGGCGTCATCATGGCTCAGTTCTTCCTGGGATACCCGCTGTGGTGGAACGAGGTCAAGACGGGCTATGCGTACACGGGCGCTTTCTTGGGCGCCGTAGTGGGCTTCATCATTGCCGGCGTGCTCGCCGACTGGAGCGCCAAGGTGCTGACCCGGCTCAACAAGGGCATCTACGAGCCCGAGTTCCGCATCGTGCTCGTCATTCCCCAGCTAGTTTTTGGCGTCATGGGGTTGTACGGGTTCGGTATCACCATTGACGGCATGATGAAGCTCAAGTATCACTGGTCTGTGCCGCTGGTGTTCTTTGGCTTTGAGGTCTGCGGCATGATCATTGGCGCTGTTGCCAGCAGTCTGTATATTGTTGACGCCTATCGTAAGTTCCCCTGGCCTACCGTCTACTGCTCTTTGCTGACATGTTCCAGGCGATCTTGCCATTGAGGGCTTCACGTGCCTCATCATCTTCAAGAACTTCTTCAGCTACGGCCTGACATACAAGGCCTACGACTGGCTGAGGGAGAACGGCTCCCACGGCCGGCCGGTGTTCAACGCTCTCGGCAGCGTGCAGCTGGTCATCTGTCTGCTGTCCATCCCGATGTGTAAGTATACGCGCCTGTGCTGATCCCGTTACGTAGGTTTTTTCATCCCACTAACCCTGTCAGATGTATTTGGCAAGCGCAACCGGAGCTTCTTCCACCGTCATGATCTGTTGAAAATGTTCGGGCTCAGATGATTGAGATGCCCCTACTTTCACTTGTTGTAGAATTAACATGCAGCTTTCCTTGGCTTAGTAAGGAAGCATACATTCACTAGCAACCCTGAGCGGCTCTTTCCTTTTTCACCGTGTATATATCCGGATTTGGGAGACAAAATTTGGCAATTGGCAATCCTTTTTATTATATTGATCATTCATAATCAGTCATTAATGAAAGTAATTGAAGATAGCTCTGGCATTTAGCAAACTCCAACAGTTGGCAGCGTTCATCAGCAGCGTCTTTTTTCTCTTTTCTCGGTCTGCCCGTCCTCTACTGGTTTGCCTTGGCTGCAGCAGAGCCCTTCTTAACAACACGCAGTCCAGCGACGGCCATGACAAGGCCCTCGAAGCCGAGGACGACAGCCAGGGTGACGAGTGCGCCGATGACGCCAGCCACGGGCCGGGAGACGCCGCCACCTCCGCCGCTGTGAGAGCTGGTGGCGTTGGCGCTGCTGGTGGCGTTGCCGTCGGACGAGGTGGCGGTGCCGAGGAGGATGGGGTTGCAGATGCCGGTGGTGTTGCCGCAGACGCTGCACCAGGTGACGGTGTCGCCGACGGAGATGTCGGCCATGGCGGCGGAGAAGTTGGCCCAAGGCATGAGCTCGTCCTCCTGGCCGAACATGGGGTAGGCGGTCAGGCCGCCGGTGAGGGCGGCGGAGCCGTTGGCGAGCAGGAAGCGGACGGAGATGTCGCTAGGATCGACGGCCGAGGTGGTGTCGGTGACGGAGGCGTTGGTGACGAGCTCGAGCACGACGGCGGAGGCGTAGTCGACAATGCCGTAAAAGTTGGGGCTGGCGGCGGGCATGTCCATGAGTCCGAAGAGGCTCATGAAGGTGCCGTAGGCGCCGAACTGAAAGTTGAGGCGCGAGACGGAGGAAGCGGTGGGCGCGGCCAGGACGGTGGTGTTGAGGGCGCTGAGAGCCTGGGCGGCCAGGACGGCGCCAGAGATGGCGCGGATGGGCTCGCTGGCGTTGTAGGCGAGGCCCCACTCGTGCTGGCTGGCGCGGGTGTAGACCTGCGCGAGGACGTCGTCGGTGAGCACGTCGGCGCCGGCGATGGTGGTGTTGTGGATCTCCGATACGTGGATGTAGTCAAAGACTGGAGAGAGTTGGTTAGTGGGTGGGTGGTGAGGTGGGTGGCCCTTAACGACGTGATGTCGAGGAAAGAGGGCAGAGGAGGTGGACAAGGTCAAGGTGAAGAGAGTGGAAAGTAAAGGAGGTAAGGGAAGAGAAAAACTCACTCGTGTAGGCATTCTTAAAGGTGGCCTTTGCAGAGGTAAAGGTGCCGTTGATGGCCGGCAGCAGGTCCTGGTAGAAAGCGGCGGTGCTGTTGAGCGTCGCGAGGTAGTCGGCGCTGTAGAAGTAGTCGTTGCTGCTGATGACGGCGTTGCTGCAGCCGCTGCTGCCCTGCAGCCAGCCGCTGTCCTCGCTGCCGCCGCTGCTGGCCGCGCTGGACACCGCGTTGACCGGCACGAACTGGTAGCCGTCCAGGGGCGCTTCGGTCACGGTGCCGTTGGCGAGCGTCTGCTGGGCCTCGGAGCCAGCCGCAGGGAAGAGACCCTGCGCGAAGAAGCCGGCAGACGCCTGCAGCACGTTGTCGGTGGCCGACGTGATGCTGATCTGCGACAGCTTGACGACGTCCGACGAGATGGTCACCACGGGGCTGCTGGCGTTGTCGCTGACGTAGCGATCACGGAAGTAGCCGCCCGAGAGGTAGACCTGGTCGGCGCCCAGGGCCGTCAGCGACGTCGGCGGCCACGACTTGGTCGTCCGGTCGCCGTGCCGGTGAAACACGTAGATGCCCAGCACGGACTCGGCTGCCGCCAGGGGTGGCGCCAGCAGCAGCGCCGCGGTCGCAAGGAGAGAACGGGTCATTGCGCCGGGGTATTGAGGTGGGGAGCTCCTTTTTTTCTTTTTTTTTCTTTCGTGCTTGAAGAGCTCTTCTTTCCCTCTGTTGCCTTCGCTTTTTTTCTCACCAGATAAGACTGCGGCAGCACAATCCAGAATTTCACAGCTCACAGTCGACGCTGATCGAGGGGAAAGAATGAAGATGTATAAAAAAGAGAAAAGCTAGAGAGATAAGAGCTCTCAATCAAAGAGGGGCCGACCAAATGCGACATATTAATCCCCTCCTTCCCTCCTCGGAAATGCTTCTGGCAATTTGAGTAGAGAGTCCGCGGAGGAGCTCGAGGCCACTCTCCCGTCTATCTTTGTGGCGTATCTCTCAAAACGGGTGAGCAGCGATATTGGCGGGTGCGGCGCCATCGGCCGCACACTTGTGGCCTAGCTGCAGTGGAGAAGAGGAGAAGAACGAGGGGGATTTGGTGAAAGAAGCACAAACTCAAAGCTTTCCTTCTGCGTACAGGATACCTAACTCATCAATGGCTACCCCACTCAGAGAGAGCGTCACTAAAACTTCTGAGAACAGTATCTCCGATATTACTCAGAGGTATTTGAATAAGCTTTCATAAATTGGGACGAACTACTCCGTACGGAGTAATCAGTTGAAAAAAAAACTCATGACAAGCCCCCGCACTCCACTGATTAGAGAACTGATTAAGATAAAAATCTCATGTCAACGAATCCCGACTTTGACCCGCGGTTTGTCAAGGAACCTTTTCCGCGGGCTCTCTAAATGGAATAGGGCGAATAAAAGCATCTTAGTCACGGAGTAGCATGTCTACGTTTCAAGCCATAGAGAGACTATCGACGCTGCGCACAGTCTCAGCACATCGGGTCACGTGCGGGTCCTTTGGTATCTATGTAGACATCTCGCTATTGTTCCTATAAAATAGTGAAATCAACTAACTTACATTATATTCGGACATCACGTACTATCACACTGCTCCCTTGTTTATTGCTTTTATTCCTGCGCCGCAGATTATTTTTTCGCATAGCGGATGAATCTATTCTAGACAACAATAACGACAAGACAGGAAAACGTTGGCAAGTGTGATCTGACTAAAGCACCATCGACACGAAAGACCTAGAGCATCACCTATATGCTTGTAACAAATCGCTGCCGGCAAGGGCTTAAGCCTTTTTATACACGGTAAGGGCACATTCTTATACACAGGAAGGATGTGCTCTTACCGTGTCTTACCGTGTAAGTGCGGGCTAGGTTTGGTGTGGCAGGCTTGGGGTCATTATGTCTTGGTGTTCTGGTGTGGACGCTGGCCATCGGAGAGGTTGACGCCGGAGACCTTGACGACGGCATGCCACGCGGCTTCCTGGTTGGTGCGATCGTGAAAGTGTGGGTGGCGCATCGCCTCGATTGGGCCGGTGAGCTTCTTGGGCGCCGAGGCGAAGAACTGCCCCGAGACGTCGGTTCCGAACTCTGATGCCTGGAGGTACCGACGGGCGGCGGTCTCTGGAGTTTGGGTCATGCCGGGTATGAGCTTGAGCAGCGGAATCAGCACCCACTTCAAGCCCGGGCCAGCATTACGCGACGCCTCGGTGTCGGGCGCGCTGCCGGGCGACACGGCGTATACGGCCATGCCAGAGGGCAGCCGGCGCGCCAGCGCCGCGACCCACCAAGCGATGATGAGCTTCGCATCGGCATACGCCCGGTTGGGCACGTAGTTCACGTTCGGCCCGCTGCGCAGCAGGGCTTCAACGCCGGCGGTTCGGTCACCCCGGCAGTATTTGTCCGCGAAGGCCGCCACGTCTGTGAAGCTGAACAGGGGCACGTCCCCTCGGGCAGGCTCCGCGCCGGCGATAACAATCCGCGCGTTGGGGCTCAGCAGGTTGGCGCGGAGCAGCCCGACAGCCAGTTGATGATGGCCGATCAGCGGAGCCTGAGAAGCCTCGACGCCCGCCGCAGTAAGCACGCGCTTGTTCCCTGCGACCAACCCTGCGTTGAGCAGTAGGAAATCGATCGGCCGACCTCGCTTGACGAGCTCGGCGAGGGCGGACTGAACACTGGACGGTTTGTCTAGATCCAGCTCCAGCGGCGTGAAGACCTGTCTTTCGGTCTCCGTCGCGAGCTGAGCGGCCGTCTCCTGGACCCGATCCAGGCTGCGTCCGGTCACGATGATCTCGCGCCAGCCGTCTCCGGCAAGAATACTCGCTGACACATGACCAAGGCCTGAGGTGGCGCCGGTGACGAGCGCGATCGAATGTTCCATGTGTATTCTCCTAGCGATACCTTGCTGGTGATACTGGAGGTGGACGTCTTCTAGGTGATTGCTGCCGTGATGAATGCTTCTGGCTTGTGTAAAGAAAAGGCTACTTTCGCCGAAGAAGAGCAGCGGCCTGGCCGCTTATATAGAGCAAAAGCCTTGGGCCACGGTGGACGCTGCCGTACCGTGGCTGCACACAGATGCGGTTGCTTGGTCATCGTAGCCTTCGAACTCGCCATGCGCGGGTTAGATGTTGACCCGGACGAATACATAGTATCTGCATGAGCACACGAAGCGACTCTACTCGTAGCCTCGATGCCGAAGGGGGGGCGAGGCGTACGCACGTGCGAGTTTTCGGCCTCGAGCCCCACTTTAGTGCGAGCTCCGCCGAACTGATGCGCTCCGAGCTCGTGCGAGCCCGTCACAACGTCTGTCAGACGAAAAGGGGGGCGCCAGGCTCCGGAGAAAAGGAAATAGAATGTATCTTTTCTGAAGAGAGGCTAAGGCACTCCGACCAGCGGCGAGAGATATCATCGCTGGAGAGACAAGAAGGAGGGCGGTGCGCTATCCGCACAGGGATTAGCGCGCCAATCACCTGACTAACTACCTGACAACATCCCATCCCTACGACGTATGCGCGCCCTCTTCTTGGACTCTCGCAGCCGCCAAGCCGGTATAGTCAAACGACACTGCCATGTCGGACAGCGTTTACCCGAGACCAATGCGCTTGGGCACGCGAAGCTGTGCCGAGTGCCGGAGGCGGAAAGTCCGATGCGTCTTCCCAGCCGCGCATCCGCCATGCCAGCAATGTGGCTTGCGCGGCATCCTGTGCACCGCTCAGCAGCCAGCAGGGCAGGGCACTGGGTCGTCGGGGGCCCAGTCGTCCCTGAGAGAAGAGCGGCTGAAGCAGCGGCTCGCCGAAATTGAAACCAACGTGCGCGACATCTGGGCTAGCCTGAGTCTGACGGGCGCTTCTCCGTCGCTCACGGGGCTGCTGCCAGGGGCTCCATCCACGACGCCCAGCGCGGCAGACCGTGTTAGTCTCGAGCTGGAGTCGATACTCGACGTCGAGAACACGACCCACGCTGCCGTGCCCGACGAGTCCGACATGGCGGATGACGGCTTTGGCTTCCAAGACGCGCCGCTGCTCACTCTAGTCAAGGCGGCCAGCATGACGGAAGAACTGCAGTTTGCTTCCTTCTCCGAGCCGTCGGCCAAGGGCAACAAGGCCAGCGACGCTGTCGTCCATCTGCCCGAGTTACTGATGCTGCAGGACGACGATCTGCTGACGGTCCTTGCGGCGACGGAGCAATACTGGCCCATCTGGCCACCCTGGCAGTATGGCGCTCTGCCTACGAGCATGCGCACTCTCCAGACTGGCGGAGTCGAATATGCCGCTCGGTTTCTGTCCCACATGGCGAGGTCCAGCAGCCCTTGCATCGCGGCCCAAGCCCTGCACTGGCTGTCACTGTGTATTCCACAGGCGCCAAAGACACTGCAGCTGTCACGGTGTGAACTATCACAGGAGGCTCTTCTCGCCTCGTACATGCAAACAGC